>JAWWES010000071.1:5041925-5135311 GCA_035583135.1 Lophotriccus pileatus
CTGTCTTTAGGTACTGAGGAAACTTGCAACATGATTTCAGTACAGAATTACCTATTTTTCACATTGTCTATCCTTGTAATTTTTATATCAATATCTACTTCAGTGAGATATCCTCAGGTTCAGTAAAGCAGGTAGGTACAGAGTGCATTTAGCTTCACTGCTAATGGAAATGGATGACAACAAAAGCAAAGACCAATTTACAGTTGTAGCAGCTATGGCAGGCACCTCTTTTCTCTCAGAAAAGGAAGGAATAATGTGAAATTGACAGAGAACTGTAGTAAAGAGCTGTAATGCGATATTTCATGAGGGGGAAGGATTTTGAGAAATCTTTTTAGACCTGCCAATTCTCCATCTTCTCCAAGGCTGTGTTTGGAATTTGCAGGAAGATTGGCAATTATTTGAAGCACACTGAAAACAATGTGGCTTTAGCTAAAGTACAACCAAAAAAGAAAAATCAAGACTATCTTGATAGGCTTCCCCTTTTTCACATTCACAGTATTTTAGGACATCACCCTGCATCTCACAGCATGTGGTGGGTGGGACTTTTTTTCTTAGTACAAAAATGTTGAACAGCAGTGCAATTTGATACAGAAAGTGATTTATTCCCCTGCTGATAACTGAGATCATCTAGCATTCCAGACAGGCACGGTTAATGGATGACTTATCCCTCACCCGGCAGCTGATTACAGGACCTCAGGAGACAGCAGGCAGCTTTGAGTGAAACAACATGGCATTTTATTTTCCTTTTAGTGTTATTGCAGCTATATTCAGCCCTGGAATGCTACAGCTGTATCAGTCTCAGCCCCCTGCAGCACTGGCATGCACATAGGTGGGTGGGCAGCACTGAGCCACCACTGCTCTCTCTAATTCTTAGCACCATTATCCTCCCTTTCTGCAATCTCTATGTAAACATCTGTGGGGCAGGAGTAATGGGCCGACATTTTTTTGGTGCCTGTAGACAGGAGAGGATTCACCAAGCCTTTTATTATAACTTTTTGTAAAAATTCCTGCTAATCCGTGGGTTGGCTTTAAAATCTTCCAGCCCTGAAGGAATGCCAGTATGCTGAGGAGTACACCTTAAAATGAACTGAAAGATGCTATCTCCTGACGTCTGCCAGTGGAGTTTTGCTCAGGTTGATTCCTGAAAGTATCCATTAAAATATCTGAGGTGATAACTGGCCATCAGCAGAGATAAATCAGATTTGGGCTGATTCTTTTTTCTTAGCAGATGCTTCTTCCCAAAGAAGATGAAGACTCATTATCAGAGCAGCAGAGAGAAGCTTGCTGTGCTAGGTTATTGCCAAGAAATCTTAAGAAGCTTTTTTTTTGTTTTTAATTTAAAAAAAGGCTTCTTCCAGAAGACACCATTTCAGAAAAAGTAGTTCTGTTACACGTCACTAAATATCTGGCTTTGCAGAGAAGTTGTCGCATGATTCAATTTTCTCATGCAGCTTAGAGAATTAATTGCTTTTTTGAATTTGTCACGCCCCTCTGCATCTTCTGAACATTGCAACATTGCAATGTCCATGCTACTACATGTGTCCTTTCTGTGAACTTTTAAGTAACACTCAGATGTTTTGGTGAAATATTGGGAGACTGTTTGATGTAAAAATTGAGATTTTGTTCCATGTTGGTTTTTTTAATACCCTTCTTTCTCTTTTCAGTACTACAAGCTCAACTGCAAGCAGCTGTGATACAGAATTTACAAAGGAGGATGAGCAGCGGCTGAAGGATTACATCCAACAGTTGAAAAATGACAGGGCAGCAGTGAAACTGACAATGCTGGAGCTGGAAAGCATCCATATTGATCCCCTTAGTTATGACGTTAAGCCACGTGGAGACAGCCAGAGGCTAGACCTGGAAAATGCAGTCCTGATGCAGGAACTTATGGCAATGAAGGTATTTTATTTATAACCAGAAGGCTAAATGCATTGCTGACAACACCCCTGTACTCCAGAACATGCTCAGTCACACATGGGACACTTGGGTAGAGGTCACTGGATAATAAAGGGTACCTTTGTTGAAACACATAATCTGGACTGAAAATCCAGTAGTCGCAAAGTGACAGAAGGCAGTGCATTAACAGTGATGAGCTATGTGTGTTTTGAATTAGGCAGGAACTTCATCTGTGGACCTAAACTTGGAATGCTCTCCTTGACAAACCAGATGCTCTGTTGGAGAGGTATGACAGCTGAGTTGCTTAAGGATGACCAAAAACGTGATACAGCACTTCCCAAGAGACAGTTCATTACTTCACTTACAAGCTTGCAAATGTGCATCATGAATATTTGTGAACTGAAGCAGAACAAGTTCACCTCCTTTTAATATAGCTGTGGGAGGAAGAATGGCATGTCAGAAGGTGTCACCCCTAATGTTCTCTGGGAGTTGGTCTTAAGTCCTGATCGGTTCTAGGCACTGTGTTGCAATGTGTAGCTCAGAGTCTGAGAAAAGAGTAGGATGTGTAGTGACTTCAGTTACAGGGTTTTGGAGAAAGCTCTGGTTTATATGTCCAATTCTAAAGATGTGGTCTAGAAAAACTGACCTTTGTTGACCAGGAATAGAGCTTATATCATTTTAAGTCTGTCTTCTGTATTAACTTTGAGAGGTGAACTAAAACATAGGAACGTATCAAAGGCAATGCAAGTAGACAATTCTGTATGTATGTATTCAGAACTTGTCTGATTTGGATAAGTTTAAATAAATTTAATTTCTGCATTTTAGCAAGTAATATTTCAGTCAAGTAACGGCAGACATGTCAGGTGATGGTATCAAGTGAGACAGCAAATCCTCATAGTTTCATAAACTTCTAAAGCTATAGATTTTTACTCTTAGTGATGCCGCCTTTCCATGATAACAAATATAATTTTGCAATAATGCATTCATTATTTGCAGTTCAGAAGAAAGATTACTTGTTACCTGTCAGAAGATTTAAAGTTATGTTACTTGTTTGAATATGTTTTGGCCACAGCAAGATATTCCCCATAACTAAAGCACACAAGATGTACTGGAAGACATGTAGATAATTAGATGTGTATTGCAGATATCACACTTCCTTCTTCTGTTCTGTGTCCAGATCTTCCTGAAATCTCTTGTACATCATTCTTACCTCTATCTTTAAACTGATTGGTAAAGGCAAACTGCAGAGCTATCCCTTGTGATTAGTGCCCTTGCATTCCCTGACTGGCAGAAATACCAGCAGTTGCATATCATAATTTCTGGTATAGTTTGGAGTGCTGGTAATCCTTCTGTGCACTCAACAATCTTCTACCTTGTTTTTGACATATGGCATCTATTCATAACTTTTGGTTGGACCTACCACACTGGGTTTTCACTGCAGGAATTGCCCCTGGAAGAAGAAATCTCTCTTCTTGGTTGTGTGCATTGCAAACAGAATAGATACACATTTAACATAGGTGGCTGAGGTCACCTTCAGTCCTTTCCAGTACAAAGAAACTGACAGTACTGTTATTCATTGTAATTTCTTGTACTTTTCTGGAATGCACAATGCAGGAACACCTTAGTATTCTGAAAGAGACATCATGAAAACACAAGTTTGTCAAAGCTTGGAATGCATTTGTTGGTTCATGATCAGAAGTTGAAAACTCCTGCCTTTCTTCTATGCATAAAGCATTACAAAAGGCACAGCTGCACTCTGTGTGCTTTGGTTGCCAGAGAATGTGTTACCTTTTTAGCATCCACGATTGTTGCTCAGGTCTACGTTACACCTCGCTCATGTGTTTAGCAAAATATAACATAGTTGAACCTAAAGTCAGGACTCATTAATGTATTGGTTTTCTGAGTATGTTTTTTGTATCTGTTACTTGAAACGTGTACCTCATACAGAATAGTATATGTATTTATGTACTTCTGAGACAAATGGAGGATTTAAATTTCCTTGCGGCATTTAATTTAACTTGAAGCACAGATGGACTCATCTGTGCTGCAGATGACTTCATTGTGTGTGAGCTTTAAATTTTTTCCCTCCCTTGCACATTCTTAGCAAGGCTGATAGAGCTGGACTGAGCTACTCAATAGTTTCCTGCACTGCTGGGCCTTAAGATCTGTGCTGTCTTCCCAAAACTTGTATCTGTATTGGAATCTCTGTTGCATCTTTTGGCACCTTCCATTTATGACTCCTGGTAAAAACTGATCTCTATATCAGTCTGAAAATGCCTTTACACCAGTAGTTCTTCATTATTGATTAAAAAGATAGTTTGAGGGTGGTTTCTCTGCTGCCGTGTTTGTTATTTTTTTACTAGTCCAGAGTGTAAGATGCAGTGGTTTGTCAGTACTTCTGTAAAATCCAATTCTTTGCTTCAAGCAATAATTAACCATGTTTCCAAATATATTCTCATCTGTGGTTTGTCATCATTCAGTGGTCTTGCTTTGAGGTCAGTTGTTGTCATGCCCCAGTTAGCAAGGAGATTATTTCTGGTGGCTGTAAATAATTCTTGGTTTACAGCATTTCTGCATTTCAAAGGACTTAATCTAGATAAGAAGTCTCAGCTTTCTACACTGATAATTTTTCCTCCTTTGTGTACAGGTGATGATAATGTTGCTCATAATGTACTTTGAGACTACAGTCTCTTTGTGCAAAATGTTAAGAATCCCGTTGTTCACCTTTGTTAAAGCAGTTCATGCCCTTGTGGATTTATATAGTAAAATACAGTTAACTAGAGCATGACATTTATCTGCTCTGATGTTTGTTTTACTTCTGAAGGCCACCTTGGGTACTGTGATCGTCCTAGGGTCCTGACTTTTCTTGACTTTTAGAACTTTTTGCCACATTAGAGTTCTTTGCTGTTTTATTCTTTTGACATGACCACATCCAATACAAATGTTGATTTTGAAAGTTCCATGGTGTTTCTGATTATATTGAGTCAATAGCTTTTAACTTTCATTCAAGTTTTCGCCCAAATTCAAAATTGCAGTAAGACCGCAAGTACAAAATATTCCTCAATATTCAGTTAATTAGTCCTGAAATAACTGCTGTAATTGAAGCTTGTGAATTTGCATGGGTTGTTAAAGTGTTCTGCAATCATCTGGATGAGTGACCACTTGCTACCTGCTCCTTCATGGTTTCATTTTGTAAATGCCGCTTGTGCTTTAGGCACACACTCTGAAGAATCAGATGTGTTAAAACTGCAAGATGTTTCACAGCAACCTGTAATTAGAAGAAAAGGGGTATAGTAAATATACAAAGGTGGCATTTTAATTTAAATTAAATTTAGATGCTATCCTTAGAAAACGTATTTTCATGGGAAAAATTGCTTCATGTGTGAAGACTAACTCTCTAACTAAACCTGAACTCCTTGAATTTTCCCATGTAAGACATGGCTGTTGCCACCCTGCCTCACAGACTGTATGTGTCCATACCACTATCCTCAACTGCCTGCAGTTTTAATTTTTGACTTCAACCTTTCCTGCCTGTTCCTTACCTGTAAGCCTCTATAAGACGCTGGCTACCAGGTTTTCCACTTTTCCTGCTTTTTCCTCTGCTTTGTCTTCTCTTCTTTACTTCCAAGTCACATTGTTTTGACATGACAAAACTAAACATATGGGAAGTGCACGATATGTCTTCTGGGACAGGATGCAAACTGGGGAATTCATATACAATGACTTAAACTTACTGTCTTCATAAACAAAGGAGTTAACCGTTGATCCTCAAATTTATTTTGAGCTTGAATATGTTAAAATTAAAATAACTTCAAATAGCTTAAAATAAATTAAAAATTTTAGGTGGTGAAAAAAAATCAGTTCCACAGATTCATTGTTGTAGTTTTTAAATTCACTTTTTTATTTTAGGAAATAGATGTCTCTCGTTTTTAGGCTGAATTTGCCTATTTTCAGCTTCCAGCCAGGGAACATCTATCATAACTATCATCCCAAATAGATAGCCCTCTATCAATAGTATATTTTATTCATATAAGTGTCAAAATACTTTGTTCAAATTACTTCTTAGCCTTCAGTAAGCAGGCTAAGTAGATCAATGGCATTAGAAATAGAGGCTTAAGAAGCTAAATTCATACACTTGAGTATAACAGACCATCCAGTTCAACTTCTATAACTAAATATCCCTGTCATTATTTATCAGTATTATTTATGTATTTACTGTTGACAAATGAAATTAATGATGTTTGCCTAATAACTAAATTTGTGTAAACCACATTGAATGAAACTTGTTGTGTTTCTAGCCTTCAGTTCACAAACAAGTAGATGAATAAATCAATGACTTAAACTCATACAAACTTTTCCAAACCCCAGGTTTTTTAAGGTATGGATTTTATTTTTACTTCATTGGTGATTCTGAATAAGCTGATGGTTATAACTGTGAAACACCTGTGTGCACTGCTGACACTTAATCCAGGAAGCAAATTTTTGATGGCAATGTAGATTCTCTTCTACATGAAAAATTAGTCTAAATTTGTGTTTGCATAATCTCTGTTAATAATGACTAAAATACAAAGAGCATTATTTTTGAAGGATAAAGTAAGATACCTCTGATATTAGAATATTTTTGTTTGTTTAAAAAAAAATAAAAAATTACTTGTTCCTAGGCTGGCCACAGAAAAAGAAACTTCTATTTTTCAGAAGTGTTTACAGAGTGAACAAGTCTAGAACTGAATGGTAATACAGAAAACATCTGCATTAACTCAGTAGTCATCCATGAGGAGACCTAGGACAAGGCAAGCTTAGCAGTGAGAACATGATTCTAGGTTGGGGTCTTTTTTTGGTTTTGACAGTCTTCTGTTTGTTTAATGGTGTTTAACACATAGTGTAAAGTATATTTTAGTCCTATCTCTTTAAAGGTTTTGTGGATACTGGATTTTTCTGAGTTCAGAAAATAACTAGGTATTTTTTGGAAGAAACTTTTCTAAAGTGTTTTTAAACATAAAGATCCTTCTGGTTTGGGATATCCACCAGCTGCTTTACATGGGAGGCTGGGAGCATGTGCTGAAAGAAGGGTCGTTGCACTTATGCCCTGCTCTTAAACTTCTCCCCAGCTACTGTCACACTGCTGTTAAAACAGAGGTCTGTCCACAAATAGCAGTTGTTATGTTACAGTAGGTGACAGCCCTGCATCAGAGTGGCATAAAAGAATGAGCTCTCAGAATTGAGCTTCTCTCTGTGAAGTACCAGTGTCCATGCCATGTGAATCATATTTATGGAAGAATATAATTGAGTGTAATTTTGTCAAACTCAAGTTGTATGTATATGGGTATTCTGGCTATCTAGAGAAGAGAAATTAAAAATGGAAATCTGATGGTG
Source organism: Lophotriccus pileatus (assembly GCA_035583135.1). Lineage (NCBI taxonomy): Eukaryota > Metazoa > Chordata > Aves > Passeriformes > Tyrannidae > Lophotriccus > Lophotriccus pileatus. The sequence continues at coordinate 5,049,195 of JAWWES010000071.1, forward strand.
TCCGTTTTGACTTAACTCATTCTACCACAGAGGCTAGTATTACAGGGTTGGGAATATATGACCTGTGTGTGCTATCCTAGTCCCTCAAACCCCTTCCACTCTAATGAGATAAATTCTTATGTAACAATAAGAAACTGAAATCTGGAATTTAGGGAGGTTTTTTGACAGGAAAGTAATACACTCCTGGTTTTAAGACAGTGGTTTCTGAAGGGCAAAGTAGAACGAAAGAAATTTCAGCAGCTGTGGCTATTCTCTCAGATCCTTGATAGTCCGTGATAGCACCACACTAGCTGCTATGAGCTTATTTCTGAGGCTGATACGGAGGTGACACAGCTCATCATACTCAGACTCAAGATGTCTTTTGACAAAGATGCTAGATGACTGTAAAAAACCATGTGGGTACTGATAGTGTTCTTCATGCAAAGAACACTAGGTTATAGGATTGGATGAAAATCTTATTTAACCTCTTCTTTAGGTATGTAGTCCCATGAATCAGCATGCTGATAATGTTTCTTCAACAGGAGGAGATGGCAGAGCTCAAGGCACGGCTTTACCTGCTAGAGAAGGAGAAGAAGGCGTTGGAATTGAAACTGAGCACTCGAGAGGCCCAGGAGCAGGCCTACCTCGTCCACATTGAGCACTTGAAGTCTGAAGTGGAAGAACAAAAAGAGCAGAGAATGAGGTCTCTTAGCTCAACCAGCAGTGGAAGCAAAGACAAGCTGGGCAAGGTCAGGAGTCAAGCTTAGTTTCCAAAGTCGTAAACATGATTAATTATACCACTCCCCTCCCTATAGCAGTCTTTAGCATGTTAATCATTCTTCTCTTTTGGCTATATGTAGATCTTTTTCTCTCTTCTCCAGTTTTTAGGTGATTCCTTCCATGCTGTGACTTATGAGGACTTTGCAGAATTGTTGTTACACCTGGGCTAAAATAAGGTTGTTTTGCCCAGTCTTGCCAAACATACAAGTTGCTGTGGTTGAACATGTGTCTTGCCTGTTGCCACTCACTGGAAACAGTGGAAGGGATGGAGTCTAAGCAAAATGCCATCCTTCATCAAACACAAAATTTGAAAAAATTAGCTCCCGTTCCTTTGAAGCAGTTAGAGCATTGTAATGACAGTCTCTTTCTCCAAGTCAATTTTGAATAATTTGAGAATGAAGGCTTTTCTCCTCTTAGCATAATGCGAAATAAACAGATTTCTGCATTTACTGCATTAATTTACATTAAGAAATAGACACCTGGAAAAACTTTAGTCCTCTTATTTTAGTGCTGTGGCCCCAGATAACCTTCAGTAATGTATTCAAAACCAAAATCCAGAGCTAGTGTGTAACTGTCTTTCTTACTTGTTTCTGTCAATGCATCATCTGAATTTTTTGATCCCAGCAGTTCTTTGTTTCAAGTGTATCAAAAGATATATAGGGAAATCACCAACAGTTTTGCACACTAGCAGAATTCTGCAAATCGGTGAGCTGTGGTGGTTTAGGAAACATTTAGGGGGATTTGTGAAGTGTTAATCCATTTAATCCATTTCTTGCTGTGTTGATACACTGCCACATTGCTGTAATATTGTGATGTTTATTTCACCTTCATTTTACAAGTAGCTGTTAACTAAGTGGTTTTCAGAATTTTCCAGTTAAGATGTTAAGTAGTTTATAACTAGGTGGCCTTTCCTCTTTCCTTTCTCAGGAATGCGGTGATGGCACCGCAGCACCATTAACTCTTGCTGAGCTGAGGCCTTACACCGAGAGTGAACTGACTGCTGAGCTGACAAACGCACTCAGAAGGTAAGCAACTTCACCACGGGCACCACTTGTCCTGTAGGCCCAGGGCAAGGCTTAGTTCTGAGCCTTTGCTGTGTTCTTTGGCTCGTGAAAGTCTTCACATAGTGCTCAGCTCCATTCTCCTTGTGGTTCACTAAAATACAGTTGAATTTTAGAAAATAAACCCTCAAAATGGCTGTAGTCACTGTTTTCAGCCAAGAAATATGACTTTTCTTGTGTGCATACGGGAAACCTTTAGTGAAGATTTGCAGTCTGATCTTTGGTTAAGAAGGTTGGTCACAGGTTAGAACTTGGGAAGGAGTTACAGGAGGGGGAATTGCAGGCATTTTGATGAGTCAGGTGCTCCATTTTCCTCCTGAGTACATAAGTGGAGCCACAGTTCAATTACAAATGACATTGTGTGAAGCATTAGCTTTCCAACGGGAGAGAAAATTGATGTCTTGACAAACTGCTTTTATCAACAGCCAGGTTTTAAGCCTAAGCTTTCAGTACAGTTATACATTAGCTAGATATTTGTTTGTGCAGCAGTTTTTGCTGCACCAGCTATGTGGTAAACTTCATGACAAAGACGTTCACTGTTTTGATAGTTGTTTCAGTATTTGTTCCACCTTTTCCAAGAAATGGCTAATATTTAGTCTGGTTCTTATATTTAGAACCTTTCCAAAATACTACTAAGAATTTAGGCTGGGAAGAGTGTATATTGCTTTTCCTGGTGTTTGCACCCTCTGTAATGGTAGAATGTCCTTTCAGGCAGCTGTGGTGTTTTATTCCTGAGATGCTTTATTCATAGGTGCAATGTGTAGAGTGCCTATGGTCACTTAAGCCTGGAAGGCATTATGTAAAAATGTAAGATCATTACCACTGCAGAATCAATACATTTCATACCATTTGCTTAGCAGTCTGGCAGTTACTGAGTATTTAGTTTTCATGATGCAGGAAACAAAATTCCGCGGTTAAAATAATCCAAACTGTCATTTGTGTGTGGGTGGATAAAACCCATCAAAAAAGTAATTTACATAAACATTGCATAGAGCCTTTGGCCTCCCCCACTATGCAGCCCTGGTGTGAGCTGCTTCACCAGCATTTTCTGTCTTCACTCAAGATAGGGCTTTTTCTTGCTCTTGTTACTTGCTCCTGGATTTCTAGAAGATGTCAATGACCTTAGTTAGCAGAGGCTTGAGTACAGTCATGAAATGTGGTTTGCTGACAACACAGAGAAAACAACTTTGCTGTATCTACTGGGTCTTAATTTGATTAGCATGGATTTCCAGCCAGGGGCCTTGCAAGTACAGTTTGTCAGGCAGAAATGGGGAAGAAAAATAATCGGATTAAACTGTACATAAATTGTGAAGACTCTCAGTGTAATGGAAATATGACTGTACTAAATGCGATTGCTGCTGCCAGTGGGGCTCAAGCACAGTTCCTGCAAGATGTGTGGACAAGGTTTTTTCTCCCTAATCAGTGTGCCAACCCAGATCAGGCTGAATGCTTAGTCCTCCTCACCCTGAAGCTTTCTCTCAAGATCTGTCTAGCACCTGGAGAAAGCTTACTGCACCCTGTTTGGCCACAGCTGTCCTAAAATATACCAGCAGTTGTTAACTGCCCTTCTGGGTAAATGGACCCTCAAATATCACAATGAAATTTACTGCAAGTCTGAAATGGTTGTGATATCTTTAGGAATGAAGCAAACTTAACTTCGTGCAATTAACATGTGCCAATCCCTCAATGATCTTCCTACCCGTATGGGAAAACAAGTCCTGACACTATGTTTGAACCAGGAGAGATCCTGCTGGCTACCCTCCTCACCTGCCAAAGAAGTAGGACCAGAACACAAAACAAAAATATTTTACCCAGTATCTGTTTGCTGGGGGACAGAAGGTAGATATGAAACAAGTACGTGTCACTCTCTGTGATCTGGAGGCAGTGTTGAAATGCCAATGTTCAGGAGTGTTTCAGTGCTGGTTACAATTTGTGCACACATCCAGCAATTCTGTTGTTTCTCCAGGTAGTAGATGTTGGTGTATGGAACAACAAACGCAAGGTTAGGGGCAAAAATGCATCTGCTTGAGTCTTTCTGTTTGTCAAAGCGTGTAATATCAGTCAGCAGTCCTGCTTCCTGTCTCCTCTTCATCCTGTCTTTGCAGAGACTAAAGCCCTGGCAGCTCTCCTCTCTGCTGCTTTCTCATTCTGTCCTCTGTTGCTGCTACATCATCAGGTTCTTCTCAGTTAATTGAAGCAGAGTGAAATGCAAATAAAACAAAAGGACATAGTTAAGGTTTGGATTTTGATATAGTTTGAAAACATTTATTTGTTCATAGTCTACAAATGGCTATGCAGCAGAACAATCTCATTCACAGAGATAGGTTGGCTTCTCTATGCAGAAGTGGATTTTTTTGTAAATCTGGAATCCAAAAGCATGTTGTGAAGCTTATCAAGTTTTCATTGGTAGTGCCCATCACCAGAAATTCAAGGCAGGAGCAGTTCTTCATCTACTGTTCCATAATGTATTTGTTCTAGTACAACTTAGGGTTTCCCACAGGAGCGTTCAGCATTAAAACTCATCTTACCAGCTTTTCACAGAAATCACTTTTTCATGATAGCTGGGCTAACTAGTAGAAATGTAAATTATCTGCAAGTTCTGAGCTTTAAAAGTTACATTTAAGTTAATAAATTTCTGGTATTGCAGTCTAAGCTCACTAATTTAGAGCCTGTTCCAGCCAAACATAAATACTGTCTGCCAGAGTCTTTAACAGTTTTATTTTCCCCTCTCTCTTTTCTTAATGGAATGATGGAGGGGTTCAATAGACATGAAGCCTCTTTTTTCCTGAGTTTGACACATCCATAAACAAGCTTGTTGGCAGGAAATACTTTATTCTTGTGAGGGCAAAAATGTGTTCCCAGTAGCATCGTGGCCTAGCATGACACCCTTGATGATTGCCTTCTCCCAGGCAATCAGCAGGACAAGAGGGCACGGGCTTAAGCTCTGCCAAGGGAGGTTTAGGTTGGGTATTAGAAAGAAGTTCTTTACGGAGAGAGTGAGCAGGCATTGTAATGGGCTGCCCAGAGAGGTGGTGGATTCACTGTCCCTGGAGGTGTTTAAGATGAGGCTGGATGTGGCACTGAGTGCCATGATCTAGTAATCACAGTGGGGTTGGATCAAGGGTTGGACTTGATGATCTTGGAAGTCTCTTCCAACCCAGTTAATTCTATAATTTTATGATTCTGTGAATCCTGACATGAATTGTATCATTTTGCAATATCATGTGGCATTAGCAGAGTAATTAAACTATAGGACTGCTCATGCCTTAGTATATAGTAATTATGCCCTTGAAATCTATTTTGAGAAGGGACTTTTGTCTTTCCAGGAAGTCTGAGTGACTATATTTCTTTTTTTTTACTAGTATGAATTTAAAATAATATTGCTGAAGTCAAAAGAGATTGTATCAGAGAAGTTGATATGTGCCAGGAGAGGGCCTTGGGACTGGCTCCCCCCTTTCTGTGTGCCTTACAGTTCAGCCATAGGTTCACAGAATCGTAGAATGGCCTGGACTGGAAGGGCAAGATCCTTGCTGTGGATGGGGACAACTTTCGCTAGACCTTATTGCTCAGAGCTCCACCCAACCTGGCCTTGAGCACTTCCAGGTATGGGGCAGCCACAACTTCTGTTGGCAGCCAACTCCAGGGACTCACCACCCTCACAGCATTTTTTTCTAAAGTCTAATCTAAACCTACCCTCTGTTTGAAGCCATTCCTTCTTGTCCTGTCACTACATACCCCTGTAAATAGTCTCTCAGTTTTTCTTGTGGACTTCCTTCAGCTACTGGAAGGCCACAATTAGGTCATCCCAAAGCCTTCCATTCTCCAGGCTGAAAAATTCCAGTTATCTCAGCCTTTTCTCATAAGAGAGATGCTCCATCACTCTAATCAAATTGGTGACCTCCTCTGGACCCTAAAATTGGATGCAGCACTGCAGGTGGGTCTGACCAGAGCAGAGCAGAGGGGCAGAATCCCATCCCTCACCTGCTGCCCACACTGCTTTGGATGCAGCCCAGGACACACTTGGCTTTCTGGGCTGTGAGTGTGCACTGATGGTTCATGTCCAGCCTCTCACCCACCAGCTCCCGAAGTCCTTCTCAGCAGGGCTGCTCTCAACCTGTTCATCCCACTGCCTGTGCTGATACCAGGGATTACCCTGACCCAGGTGCAGCTCCTTGCTCTTGGTTTTGCTAAACCTCATGAATTTCCCATGGACCACTACTCAAGCTTCTCCAGGTCCCTCTGGATGGTTCTGTTCTCCACATGTGTGAACAACACTACTCAGCATGGAGTCATCTGCAAATTTGCATACTTGGTGAAATTGTACATCAGTATGTTGCAACAGCAACATGCACTTTCCTCACATGTGAATGATAACACAAGGTCCGACAATATCAGAATTACAACTAAATTCTATCATAGGCTATGTCAAAGGAACTGATTTGCTGTTTAAAGAACCTGAAATCTGTTAGCTGAAATGTACTAGAAGATTCATAAATATATGCTGAAGGTGTTAGAGTTCTCTTAACTAATCTCAGATGTGCTAATTAAAATAGAAGAGGTGCATAAGACATTTCAAAAGGACTTGCTATCTTGGGCACAGCATAGAGGTAGTAACTCTGAAATCCTTCTGGTATCCAAGCTAGTATCTTAGGGTTGAACTTGATTATGTCTGTAGACAATCCATCTCATTCACAAGCAGCACAGGTCTCTCCATGTAATCAAAACTCTGAAGTTCAGCTGTCTTTGTAGAGAGAAATGCTACCAAAATTTTCTGTCTTTTTCTCCTTGAAACAATTTTCAATATCAAAACTAAACCACTGTGTGGGGTGTTAAACTCACAAGGATGTTTTAATAGCACACCAAAGACCTTCTCTTATTTTGTTGCTTGCTATTGCTCACAGTCTACATGCACACCTGATTTAATGATACTGTAAAGGTTGAATAGTTACATGCTCCACAAATAGCACATTAAGCTACGGTTCTGGGGGAGAAATAGCCAAAAAACAAACAATCCCTTATAGAATAAATCTTTAACCCCTATAGTAAAAGAAATATAAAATGGAGACAAAGACAGATTTTGTGTTCTAAAAATATATGCACCGTGTTAAATACTTAGAGTAGGAATTGTATCACAAAGCCTGCCCACATTATAGCATGGACTCTGATTTTGCTGAATGTCTTTGGCTAAAATGTGTTCAGGCTCCTGAAGAAGAAATAACAATAACACACTGTCATGCGGATAAGTGGAAATAAAAAGCCCTTCAGACACATGTGAGATAATATTACACAATTATGAATTTGTCTCATGAATTGAGTAGTTGTGTTCTGTTGGGGTTTTTAGTGAGGATTTGTGGGGTTTTTTGGTGTGTTTTTGGTTGGTTGGTTGATGAGGTTTTAATTTTAATTTTTTTATGATGCACATATAACAAGGGAAATGTTACTTGGTGCCTCTTCTTTTATTAATAATTTGTGAATTTTGTTTCTCATGGAAGTGCAGGTATCTGACAAGAGTTATCTGGCTCTTTATTGCATACAATTGATACTTTTGACACTACAGAAGGGTTTTCAGAAATGAATATCAGCTACTTAGTCTCTTGTCTACTGTTGAAGAACAGCTTGAATTTGAATGAGCAAACAGAGAAGCCCCAAAAAACTAGCCTCAGTTATTATCCATGCCTTAACTAACAACTTAGCTAGCAGAGTCAGTTCTGATTTCATTTCGGCTCATGCCGGGTGAGTTCCAGTGACTTTGTGTGTACTCACGTCTCACTGACACTGGCAACAGTGATAGCACTGACAGGAACAAAGTTTTCCTATATAATTTATAATTTTACAGTAACTTTGACCAAATAATTTTTTTGAGAATACTGTGCAGATACCAAACTTCTTTCTGCTTGTAGATATATGTTTGGGTTTGTTTCAGCAGAAAGTAAGAGTCACAGAAGTCAAAACCAGAAATGATGCTGCATTGTACTTCCGCGCTTGTCTTCCAAGTATTACACGTCCCTGCAGCATGTTTCAAAAATAATCTGCATTTTATTCCCCAGTAAAAATAAATCTGAAGTGTATTCCAGGATGAGAACAAGAGAACCCAAAATGCCATTTATCCCCCAGGCCTCTGTAAAAGTAGAAACCTAATTAGGCAACACAGACTTAGAGGATATCAGGAGGAAAACCAAATCTATTTTATTATGGAGGCAAAAAGAAACCTTCAAGTCCCTATCAGTCATCAGGCAGCAAACCTCTGATTCTTCTACACTTTGCCAGGAGCTTTCACAGTTCAGTATCCTCTTTCCACAGGCAATAATTTTTAATACTTCAAAATATTCAAATTTTCCTAATGATGCAGCAGTGGAGCAGATATATTCTTGCCACTTGATAAGGACATCAAGGAGCTGAAATACAGGCTTAATGTTTCCTATCTCCCATTTATTTTTTCTTTTCCAAAGCAAAGTATAACTTCTATCTTCCAACATAACATTTTCTTAACAAGCATTGAGGTCTCTGGACTCCATTCAATACCTGACATTTTTTATGAAGAGACTGTTATGTACAGAGAAGGTTACTGAGCTCTACTACCATTTTGAGAGTATTTCTAAGTTGGATATGTTTTTGTGTGAAGACGCTAGTGATGGCTGCTTTAGAAATGTATGAAAAAATAAAATAGAGAAATTCTGGTAGTGCCTTTGGGGCGAACTTAATTTCAAAGCTTGTGTGGTGACATAAGGCACAAAGTTGAAAGGCTAGTGATTGTCATCACCTAAGAAGATTAAAGAAACTTACTATTTTACCAAAAGACACTACTGCTTAGAGTGCTATAGCTCGTACAAAAATGAATTTTTAAGGAAAAACACTGTTAACATGGATATGAAATTGCTGGCAGTCATTCAGAACAGTCAAACAGCATATAGCTTTCTAAAGTCATCTCACTGGAAAGCCATAGAGGAAATGATCTAATGAAGTATTTTTCACCTTTAATTTCTATTATCTTATATAAAAAATATACTTGTTTCCCTAAAGAAAGCAAAATTTTCTACACATGGAAGTAATTTCACAGCATAAACATATATTCAGTGCTTCCATGCATACACATATTCCCTGAATACACCTTTTCCACAACTTATGTTCAACTGACAACCTTCAAAATTTCTCTGATTCTTAGATATCTACAGGAGTTGTAAGCAACTATATTCCCAAATAGATAGATTCAAAAATTCAAATAGATTCAAAAACATTTTGTGGGGCCATTTTTTTGCCTTTCCCTTTAGAGTTGCTCAGACTGAGACAGGTTTTCAAAATCTTTCCACAGGACAGTTTCCCACTACATGAGGCTTCCTTCTCTTTCAAGCTCTAAGCAATGAATATTGCTCTATGCAACCTCTTCAAGCAAATCAAAAGAGCAAGGCAGAAAGATTTCCTGGGTGAGCACAGATTACTCTGTAGCATAGTATTACCTATTTTGTTTATGCTTTGAAAAAATCAGTTTAAATAAAATACATTAATTCCCCAAATATTTACCTTTTATGGAAGCAATAAAAAAACCCGTACTTTTCTGTGTTTAAACTTAAGAGGTGTATTCTACTAAAATCCTGTTTATTACAAAAAGAAGAATTAATTTTTGCTGCAGGTGTTTTCATGGTTAGTAGACCATATATTAACCACAAAATAAAGACATTCCCATGCATTGGTATATCTGAGTCATAAATAAAGTGGACTGGGGGAGGTGGAGACCGTGCTACACATATTTTGATCTGCAGCTGGATTGCACAGTTAGGGTTAATATTGGAAGAAATCCTAATTTGAGAGTAGCTAAAATTGAAAATACAATGAATGGAGAGCACTGACTGTAACACTGATACTGAAATTTTGATAAGCCATGCTTTTGTTCCCAGTAGAGAACCTTTCTTGTAACTCAAACCTTTTGATCAACTGAGGCCTGAAGATACATTTCTCTAGCACTGATTCAACTATACTAATTGTGCTTATGACAATGTTGCCTACATCAGTTTGGGGTCCCCGTTTTCTTTCATTTGGGATGCTTGAAAATTCCTCCGGGCACTGCTCTTTGACATACCTTTACTGAAGCTGAGTTCTTTTGTCTTCTCAAATGGACTGCTGCTGAGCAAACAGACGGCTCTTTCTCTCTCTCACTTGCTTTCATGTGTGACAGGAAAGCAGTCATCCAAGATGACAGATTTAGTTTTATCTTCTGCTGAGTGACAATATCAGATTTATAATTAACTTTAATTTTTTCCTCACGGAAAGAAATCATCTGATATCTTCTTTTCCTTATAGGGCAAAACAAATTAGCTTTCTTATAAAATTACGATTGGAAAAGAAAATGTTTTTCCCTTCAATAGTGATGAAGCCAAAGCAAGCGTGCAGTGGGCAGTGCACCTCGAGTGGTTGTGCATTTTGTTGGATTTTTTAAGAATATCTTCCCCTGTCCCCAGTGTGGCAGGAAAACCTGAATGAAAGGTAACTTTCTTCAATAACAAGTTGCTTTAAAGGGGGAAAAGGCAGAAATAGTACTATGCGCATATTTGTAAAGACATTCACATAACCCATCTACATCCTGCAGACTTGTTTCATTTAATATCTGACTTCTGTTTCAAATTCTATTTCTGCTCTTTGTCCATTCATTTAGTCTTTCTATCCATTATTTAATTCATAAGAATTTGACAGTCTGTGCATTGCTGCATAACTGAATAGCTATTGAAATATTTCAAAGCACAACACCCATCAGAAGGACATTGCTTTCTCAAAGCAATTTGTGCACAACAAATAAAAATAGAGGAAAATACCTGTGAGTTAAAGAAGAAAACAAAGAATATACAAACACTTGAACAGATGAGACACAGGTTAGGAGTGTTAAACTTTGACTTTTTGGAGTCATTTTCTAGGCTGGTGTCATGATAAGGTGAAATAGTGGTGAGACAATTGCTTCCTAAGTGTCAGCATCAGCTCAGATCCATTTAAGAGGCTGTGCAAACAAGGATATTCACCTTCAATATGATGCTGTATTCATATTCCTACCATACATCTTGCGAATAGAAGGTCAAGCACATAATAGGGACATATTTTTCACAGATTTTCTATGGGATACTGTCCCAATATATATAGAAAAAAAGCAGTATGGTTTCAAAAATATCCTGAAGATCTCCTGAAGAGCCTCTGGTGATTAATAACCGTATTTCATTTACCTTGAATATACCTTCCTTTACTTCATTACTTCATTTGGATTACCTGTGGAGTAGCCCACTATCCACAGTCCATATAAAACCATCACAATATTGCTGTTGTAGGTCAAAAGCATTTGAATACATTTGGAGAGGCTTCAGACAAGTACTCAAGTGTTTTACCAAAATTCAAAGGAAACTATGAACAATTTGCAATTTGCATATCATTAGTAACTGGTTTTTATTTTATAACCCACACAACCACCCCCTGTTTCAAAGCTGCAGATGCTCCACATTTAGTTCAAAACATTTTGTGTGACATTTTCTAGATAATATGCCAAACGAAGAATCAAGGCCTACAAAAGGTACTCATAAAAGCATATTTCCCTCTGAGATTGAAAGTAGCAATTTGCATTTCACACAAAGTAAAAATATGACCAAAGTCAAAAGGGACTTCTTACACTCATACACTTCAGGCAGCCTGAAATAAAGAATGTTGGAGGCTAAGCAGAAGAGAGATTGACACAATGTCAGTTACAGAGACAACAACAGAAAGTACAAAAAATACTTCAGAATTTGTTTTACCCCAACAATAGCAATGTTCCTGGGAATGTTTGAAGACAAAATCAATAAGCTTTGGCATTAGTTCTAAACTAGCACTGTTTCCTTGTAGAGGGATCTATTTCATTGTAAACTAAAGTAGAGAGTTCTTGTTCTTACATAAGGGATCATTCATGAAAAAGCCTTATTTGTACTTTACATAACATATGGCAACCATGTAGTACCACTGTCAAAGTATTCCTCAAAGGAGGCAAGATCCATTATTACTGATCCGCACCTGGAAAAAGGAAACTATGAGGAGACAAATCCTGCCTTACATTTTCAGAAATTAAGGCTAATTGTGGGTTCCTGCAGAGTTTGTTCAGCCAGAAGTCCTGCACCTTCTGCTCACAATGCTTTTACTTGCTTCACCTTTACTACTGGGTTTTCTGAATTTAGGCTGAAAATTACCACACTGTTTTTCAAATCCATCCCTTTACATTTGGTGTCAGTGCAGAAAAATGGTTCAATCCCTTCCATAGTTCATGGCAGACAAGGACATGGTTCCTCATTCCTCTTGCCTCAGAATCCCACCCAAGACATTTAGGAGAAGACAACAGTGAGGCTGTGCCACAGCATTATGTCCTGTCTCTGATTTGAGGTTGAATTTCATCATGAGTGCCCAGAATGCTGTATTCATCCAGACTGGATAACTGCCTTGTGGATTTAAAAAACCCCACCCAAACAAAAAACAGACAAAAAACCAAAACAAACAAAAAACAAACAAACAACAACAAAAAAACACCAAACCAAGGAAAACCAAATAAAACCCCAAAAGAATCACTGTAATATGGTCCTCTCTGTCATGGAGCCAATATCTTTCTTCCTGCCCTGAAAGAAATAAATGAGAAATGCTCTTCAGCAGGTCAGGAAACACTGACGAAACGGTCAGTGGCCACTATGGTGGCACTGTCAGCTTTTGAAAGTTTCTTTCATTGAAACTGCTTGTAACATGTAAAAGAAATAAACAGTGACACAATTGCTATTCACTATTTTCTCCCCACTTTTTTCTCCAAACCCAAACACAGTTTCAGAAGATTGCATGGCATGACATGCTCATCACATGCTTTTATATCATCCAGGTGGGCAAGTTCTTCCTTGCTTCAGAAAGTAGGCACCATTTATTTAATCAGAAAATTTTGAAATCAGACACGGCTGTAAAAAACCAGTATACTCTGACTTCTTCAGTCAACTTCTTACAAACTGTTGCCCTTGTAGAGATTTAAAAAAAAAAAAACACAAAAAACCCACAAACTAGCACAAAATCTGTCAAAATCAGGTACTAGGTTCGCTGTTACTACACTTCACCATTTTAATAGAGATTATATCAGTAGTGATTTCTGTGCCTCCTATCACAAAGCCACAAAATATATGGAATATTTTTGTAGAAGAGCACATGAAGATGCTAAACATTACTATTGCTCCTATCAAACCCTAGACCATTAACAGAGCATTTTAAATTACATCATCATAAACAACACTCTAATGATAGAAACAAATCTCACAGCTTCGTGGAACAGTGAGAGCAGTGTTGATTTAAACTCTCATAATATTAATTTTCAAAGCAAAACTATCATAATATTAATTAAAAAAAAATCCAGCCCAGTAACACTACAGATGTTATATTATTAACTCTATGCACAGATTTTTCTTTGTAATGATGCTCTTTCAAATGTGGTTGTTAGGAGACTGTTCATGTGCTCAGTGCAAATCTTTGAGCTCTGCAAAGCTGTTTTAACCTGCTTGGCAGGTTCACTCATAGGAACAAGCTTTGCCAGAAGACACTTTCTTCTTACGCTCCCTGTTTCAAAACAAGTCTCAGCTCCTGCATCTGACAGTTTCTTTCTGCGTCTCACATTCTAACCTGCTGCTCTTCAACTTTCTTTTTATTGCTTCTGTTATAATTTGCTTCATTATACACTCATCCCAAATGTACTTCACCTCTAAAAACATGATCTCCAGTGACAATTTCATACACTTTGCTTTAAAATCGGAGGGTTTCTGGACCCAGAAATTCATTAGATAGGTAACATTTATAAAAGTGTTCTGTGTAACTGACGTTCATGGAAGGTAGTTCAAGCTGTCATGGGAAATTATGCAAAAGGTTAACTTTTGTTATATTTGAAGAAAAATTCTGGGAAAAAAAACCCCAAAGGGATTAAAGATATTTTCCTTGGGAAGCATCTAAAAGTTTTAATTTGGAATTTTCAAACTGGAAGAACCTTTCAAGTGTCTTATATCTATTGTTATTGTCATTGTTGAATAAGATGCAGATGTTATTAATCTGCCAAAAATATAGCTGACTTTTTTTAATTCCTGATTTTCCATCTCAGCAGACTTAACTGGAACAGTGGCCAAAATCTACAAAACTTAGAAGGTTTCTTCCAGGTTTTCTCCCAGTAGCTCTAAAACACATATTTTTTTTCTGTGAACTTATTGGCAGGAAAGTAAATTATCAATACAACTTAGTTAAAATGAAAATCTTCCCTGTTCAAATAAGTATGAGAGACCATTCAAAACAAGTCTATCTATAATATTGACTAGTCAATATTAATGGATTCTTCTCTTTTTTAATAAGAATTAAAAACTTGGCTGCTTATATTTCAGTAACTAAGGATAGATTTTCAAAATTCCTAAGCATTCTGTTTTCACAAGGAAGAAGATGGTAAAGAACTGGGTTTTTTATACCCATCCTCTAAAATTCTTGCATTTTTGATTTTTAAAGTTGCAAATATCACTTCTAAAAAATTCACAAGTAAGGAGAATCAAAAGATATCTCTCATTATACAAGCAGGTCATTAGGTAAAAAATACTGGGAGTGTGTATCCCAGCTATGCATCAACCAATGTTAGATTATAGTTGTTCTGACTGAGCACTTGCTCCCATGTGAAAATAACCGGGTTAGCTAAGAACAAGTCTTTCTGCACAGCAGAGATGTTGAGGTCACACTCATTCAGCATTTTACTGTGGCTTCAGTAAAGTTAATTAAATTCAGGAGAATGTTCCCCTAATGGACCTATTCATCTTCTGATATCACTTTGTTTAGAGAAAAGCTGGATGTCTCTACCAGCAACCAACTACAGATGGATGGGTGTACTTCTCCGTAAACTTCTACAACGAGTGAGTGAGAAGACCTCCAGTCTCTGGCCTCTAGACAGAACTTTAGGCATGGGGTGAAGCAAATGAGAAAGAACTGTCAGTCAGATATGAATTTTTGTGTCTTTCAGCTAGTCCTGTGTGAACAAGAGAAAATATTTTGTAACTTCAATGGTTATTCATAAATTCAGTGGAAGCCATGGGAGAAGAGCAAGCATTAAATCAAGACAAAATAATGAGCAGAAATAGGAAATACATGGTCGAACATACACACACAGACACTCTATTAAGCACCTAGATTAAAAAGTTCTATATATCTCTTTATGAGTGTTTTGCTTTTGGCATGAATATTCTCAAAAAGTCTTACACAGTCCAGACTCTATTCTGTATGTAATATTTGTGTGACATTATTGGTCAACTAAAAAGACTTCCTTTTTTTTTAATGTAGTTGAGCCTATATTTTTCAAAACTGTGTTATGTAAAGATCAACCTAGTAAAATACTTATGCAGCTATGAATTTTCAGAAAAACCCATCACTGCACAAAAGACACCGACAACCACAAATAAACCCTTTATAATGGTGCAGAATGCAGTACAATGCAGTGGAGCAGACCTTTCCAGTATCCAGAGAGAATTCTGACACATAAAAAGCAGTGTGGGGTTTTTTTTTCCTTGTCATCTAAAGTCATCCCCCTAATGAATTGTCCACTGAGGAAACAGCACTGCTGCTGTCTTCCCTTCTTGAAGGCTCTGCTGAGAAAAGAGCAGCTTTAGAGTAAATTGAGCTCTTGCGGGAGCCTGACCACCAGAGGCTGCTGAAGACAGCACTGGTCAGCCCAGGTTATATTTTACTACCAAGGTAAATGCTGATTTTAGCACTCTGGACTTTGCATGCATCATATTTCCACACACGCTTTTAGCTGTAGCTTGAATTCAATGCATATTATGCATATGAATCATGTTGTGCATAAGAGCTGAGATCAGGGTATGTACTGATCAACTGGGTTCATGCCTTTCCTAATCTCACCTGTGTCTAAATCATGGGAACTGGAGACGAAGTACCTGCTCAGTACCTGCTGACATTCAGCTTCTCTGGAGGCCTGGCTAAGTTTGACCTGGTCTTTACAGAGAGATTGTGAAAGTCATCAGAGATACATATTGCAGAGAAGAAAAGCAGTTTCCTCACCCTTCCTCCTCAGTCTGCTCTGCTGATATCCAAGTGTGCCCAGTCTCACAGCATGTTCAGTATTTCTAGGAATTTCTGTCACAGTGGACATGCCACCATTTCACAGACTTGTGGTGAAACTCGGGTTGGTTGCTCTGCCAGCCATAATGCCTTTAACAGTCAGGTCATTTGCTTTCAGCCCTGAAATATGTTACAATGTGTAGGTCAAATAACACCTAGAGATGTAATTCAGATAACACTTTACTTATATACTACTGGTAGGAACTTAACCCTGCTTTAAACCAGTGCAGACTCTGTATAGCAATATATTTTCTAAACACAGATAATAGAAGATTTTAGGAAAAAAATTCCAAACCTCTCCTTACACGAGCAGCTGCTCTACATTTTCTGTTACATAGGTATTGCATAGGTGACACACAATTCATATGAACCCCTACATGCATTCAGTCCTTTTGTTTAACAACTCACCTATTGCTGTATATCATACAGATTAGTTTATAGCCCTCAAGCCATGAAGCACATAAATTACTGAGTGACTGAAGTACTACTTGCTGAGGCACTAGACTGCTGGCTGACTGTAACTGTGTCAGACAGACAGCACCATTTCCTCTGAATTCCTTTAGGGGGTTCTCCCAACAAAGGAAAATGATTTTGAAGTTTTGCTTTTACCTGCTTGCTGCCAAGAAAGCTCATAATAAAACCCATACTGTTAACCCATGTTAGAGCTGGAGCCTGCAAGCTCTGAGCCAACACTGCTTGTAAGCCGGACAAACTCTGCTGAATAAACTAAATATACTGAAGCATATGCACACCTGCAATAGATTAGCCATTTTATGGTAATTACCAACTACTATAAATCCTTTCCAAGCAATACAGTTTAAAGTTATTTCTCCTTCAAAATTGATGTGATTAGTGTACACGAATTCAAAACTTGAGCTTTTAAGTAGACAACTTACCTAACCACTAGTTTTCAAATAGAGGTGTCTGCCCAAATACCTAGATGTCTCTTTTTTTTTTTTTTCTTTCTCTAAACATCTGTGTCTCCCAGCACGTGGTAGAGAAAGTAAGTACGCAAGCCATATGATATCAAAGCACACAGGCCCATGTTTTCAAACAAAATTCTGCCATAAATCTCTAAAAGCATTATGTGGCTAGTTCTCCAAGCAGCCCCCTAACAGTGATTTCCATTATGCTCTTCCTACTCATGCTTCTGCTTCTATATACAAACACCTGATTGCAATTGGGTAGTGTTTTGGAAATACATTTTCTTCTAATTATTTTTTTAAAAAGTATAAACAGCAAATGATATTCTGTAAATGTGTATTATCCAGCCCAAAATCTTGCCTGACCAAAAAAAATCACAAAATGAGCTGTGATCTGTAATATCACTTCTGTTGCTTATCTGCCTTGCAACCATGAGCTATGATTTAGAGTTGCATGTCTGAAAATACAAAAGAGAACATAAAATACACTGTAAAAAAAAAAAAAAAAACCCACAAAAAAAACCCCACTAAAGAGAACCATGAAAAACATTATTCGAATTCTTTGTTCAGCTGTTCTCCCATCAGCAGTTTTCCTTTCCCCATTTCAGCCCTATGATCTATTGTCATTTCTCATAGTATTTTCTCACTCAAATTACAGCCTCCAGAAAAAGCTGGTCAAGAAATTTCCAAGCGAACAGTTTTTCACTGAAAAATATAGAAACACTGAACCCAGAAGGTTTCACAGTGTCATTTCATTTTCAACAAACTTCCACAAGATGTCTGCCTGCTTTCTGCCATCTCAGCCTTTGGGTCCTTAGGGCTGCAAAGAAACCTGGTCATGCAAATGAGCTCGCAGCTGGCCTCTCCAGGGAATCCAAGCTCCCAAAGTCAAGAACCCCAGGAGCTTCCATCTCTAGCTGCAGTGTTTATTTCAGATGACTAGTTTTGCAGGATGGACAAAGCAGTCTGCAGTCCTGAAAGCTGGCATTTGAGGTGTCCTGTCAGGGCTTTCCACCACCTCACCACACACTCTGATGTCAATTTTATGCTCGTAGAGTCCCTGGGGCACATGTTCATTTAAGGGTCTGCCAGCTATTGAGACAGCATTTTTTATATGCTGTTCAGTCCTGTTTTCTGAAAAGTCATGCCAAAATAATTCCTTTCTGTGGAAAAGTTCAATTTGTCTATTTTTTTTTTTTTTAGTCTTTCTTGTGGCATCAGAACTTCTCTGGAGAAGAAAATCCTATGCTTTGAAATCCATCCTCCAGAGATATTGGGAAAAGCTCTTCCAGGAGTCTGGCATTCAGAGAATAAGGTGTTACACCATGACAGGCACAGACAGGCCTCCTCATCTGAGTTGCAGCAAAAGTGTTCTAAGTCACAACCATTGCCATCCCTTTAAAAAGGGATGAAGATATCTCTTCAAACAGTCTTTCTCTGTTAACACTCTCCCTAGGCACTCACACCACAGAGTCAACTGTGTGACCTCCCTAATCATTCATGAGACATATGAGTAAATTCAATCACAAAGCACATGTCTTTCTCCTGTATCGCAAAGCTGCATGCAAATGTATTAAATCCTTGAATCTGGCAGAGGAGATGTTGGTGTCTGTGGCCAAATGCCTGTACACTCAGATTAGGAACCTGGATATACAAAAAGATCAGATAACACATAATTCTTCAATTTGTTCATACAAATTTCCATAAAACAATTACGGGGACCTTAATTATGTTGCAGGATCCACTATATTCCAAGAAAATGTTTCTGTAATACCCATAAGCTATGAATCTTGCTCTTAATGCTGTTCAGAATCAGGAAAACATAAGTTTCCCTTTAATTTTCTTGAAATCAGATGCATACATACACACACACATACACAAACACACACACACACACACATACACATATATATTTGACAGGTATGCTGATTTTAGCAAAACTAGGCTATGTCCTTCCTATCTGGTTCACATTTTTCTGCACTACAAATTCTTCATCTGCTGTTATAGAAGAGTTGGCACTGACTGAATGAATGCTTGTTCACAGGAAATAAGCGGTAAGCACTGATGTTCGAAAACACAGCAGTAAAAATTTTTAGACCTAAAAATGCCACTCAGTCCACTTTCATTTTAATATTTTTATTAAAATAATAACAAAATTTTTTCATGTTTTGAGGAAAACTGCCAAATACTTCTGTCAATAAATTGTAAATATCAGAAATGTTTTCTTTTAAAAAAATGAAGAGGAATTACGGACTATTTTCCAGCCAGGACTAACTATAAATTTGCAAGTGGTAGCTGAGTAATCCAAATGTTCATTAAGCAGCTATTTTTGCATGTGACCAAACAGCAAGTTATTTCAAATTTAAAACCATATTTAATTTTTTTAACATGTAATTATATGATAATGATTCCATTCATACCTATTTCATATACAGTGAATAGTCTGCTTCCAGTATTTATGCATAGATAAGCAGTGCTCTGGGTAAGATGCAAATATGGAGATATAGTCAGATGGTAATTCATCAGACCCTTCTGACAAGTAATCTAATCTTGTGTGACAGCTATTTTTTGCACGGATAACTATGATGACTGGGTGTCGTGGTTTTGTTTGTCCTTGGAGCTATGCTCGAATTTCCCTTTTTCCCCTGCCCACTGTGTTGGGGGGAAGGGGGGTTGGGCATGGTAACTGTATCTAGGCAACTAATGGCCCGAAGAAAGAGATAGTAAGCCTGCATTCCCATGTTAATTGCCTCACCTTGTCTCCAGGGAAACGTGGGAGGAGACTGGGAGGTCTGGGTTGGGAACAGTGAGGGGGGTTGGCTGTCGGGCCCCCCGGGCGGACTGCGGCATGGAAGCTGCGGGAGCTGCGGTAGGTAACCAGAGCTGTCGGAGCAGTCGGACTGCTGCCCGGACTGTTGCCTGGACTACTGTGGGACTGCTGCTGGGGAGAATGCGGCTGCCTAGGTGGTCAGAGCTGCCGGGCTGTCGGGGAGCTGCTGCTTCTGTGGACGTGCTGCAGTTTGGAGCTGTTTGCTTGGACCTCTATCAGAGAGAGACAGAGTGACATCATTGTGCATCTCAGCCAGCAGGAAAGAGTGAGTTCTCCAGTACTGAGAGCCGTGTTTTATCTTCCCCTTTTCTCTCCCTTTGGTGATAGGGGGAGGACATCTGTTGCCCAGCTCGCTCCAGCACTTGGGAGACTCCACGTGGTGACTGCCGGTGATCCACCAGCACCCCCTGCTGACTGACTCAAACAACTGCAGGCTCCACATCTCCAGTGGTTCAACAGTGCCTCCTGCTGACTGTGGGTATAATTGTCCCAAAGGGTGCAACTTGAACTGGGTTTTTTTTTTTCACTGTTGGGTTTTATTCGTTTGTCTTGAAGGGAATTGTTTCTGGGAGTAGAATTATTGTTCGGGTGTTTTACTTGTGTTCTCTCATTGTTTCTGCCAATACATATATACCTTTTAATACAGGGCTGTTATTCCTACCGTGCTATAATTTTATTTTCTCTTTCCCACACTGTTCCTCAGTCGGAGTCTATTAATTTCGGATTTATAATTGTTTATAGGGAGGAGTTTTGGGTCTTCCTCATAATTTATTCCCAGCAAAACACTTGTGTCTCGTTTAAACTTAGACGCTGGGCCACTGTCCCCTCTCAGCAGTCCCAGTGGATGTCTAATGTGTTCCATTTATAATTTTTAGGTAGATAAATTGCAAATTACACAGCACCATACCTTTAGGAAATTGAATAGACAGCATTGAATTCCTGTTTATATGATAAACTCCATTAAGGTCTTTTAAAGGCTTCATCTAGGTCTTGTAGTACTTCTCTTTCCAAACTTCAAAAGGAATTTTGCCACAATGTCTATTGTTTTACTGAGAGATTAACTTAATCAAAAGACTAATTAACCATCACAGTAAACTTAAACAACTGGTTCCTCTATTTTTAAATGGTATGGTAAGCAAAAAGGGAAGAATTCCTCAAGTATGACTTTCTTGAATGTGTTAGATGTCCTGTCACAACACATTTCATAAAGAGAGTAAATCAATTGCCCTCCCTATTGTATCTGAGAGCATATTTTTTAGTTACCCTCCAGAATCAAGGAATCTAACAAATTTGAGAGCAACATATACCACTCTAGTTCAGGATTTTGTTGTGTCCAACTGTAGCCAATAGATGTTTAGAGAAGAGAAAAATCATGAATCAGTTCTCCTAACACCCTAAAAAATTGCAGTCAGGTCATTTATGAATAAACAGGTTGTTCCTTTATTAATAATGAATTATTAATTTTTCTTTGACAACTTTTCCAATTTTCTCTTGAGTCAAACGTGCATCTCCACAGACTAACTGTGTACTCTGTGGAGAACCACCTCTTCCTGATTGTTTTAGATCTAGTGCATGATAAAATCACCCAATTTTGGCAGGTTCTTCTATAAAAAGTATTCAAAAGAAACTCCCAAATCATAATGCATCTATGTTAGCTACCATTCCACTTATGATCTGATGTATTTATTTTAAAATACCCTTAGTTATCCTTTTTCTTCCTCTTCCAAAGGGAGATCCTTACTCAATTCTTATCGCTTCCCTTACAGAAGTAATACCACACCTTTGGATCTTCTGTAGATTCTTTGTATAGTTATTTTAATTTATTGTACCACTTCTTAGAAGAGGGAACAAATACCGTGGAAAGTTTTCAAGACACAGATGTGTTACAGCTTTATAAACTCATGTAACAATGATCTGCCTGTTTTTTTCTTGATATTTCCTTACACACTGTTTGTCCTTCTCTGTTTGTCATTTGGAAACATAATTTGCCATTTTATTACCCATTCCCTGGACAGATCTTCACTGCCAGCCTTCGTATTTACTTCATTACTGACAACAGTAAAATTTGTCCCCTTCCTGCTCATCCCTTTTCCCTGACCATTTATGGACAAAGTTGACCCAGTGCATATATTGTGAGGTCTACTGCCAACCTTACACCTTTGAGAATACTGACCATTTATTCCAACTCTCTGATTTCCATCTTCTGAGTCAGTTGTTTAAAAATGTGATGGACTTCCCCTTTATGCCACAACAGCTGAATTGCTTTAAGACCCTTTGAGAAGGAACCTTGTCAAACAACTTTCAGAAATCCAAGCAGAGCATATCAGCTGGTCATGCACATCCCTTGTACATGTGCTTACGATCTTCTTCAAAGAACTGCAGTAGGTTTTCAAAGCAAAATCTGCTTAACTCTTCCTTAATCTCTACTGTTTATTCATATGAAAAATAGGGTTTTCTTTTCAGAAGAGTGCCCAGTAATGTGTTTCATATAAGTGGTCTATCATTATGACATCTCCTGGAATCTTCCTCAAAAACTGGCATTGCACTAATCAGCTTCTAATTCTGTGACATGAATGCAGCTTTAATTATGAGACTACATATTAGAGCTTACCAGCTCTGCCATTTGGGTTTTGAGCTTCCTTAAAAAAAAAAAAAAAAAAAACAAAAAACCACACAAACAAAAAACAAAACAAAACAAAACAAACAAAAAAACACTAAAACAAAAACAAAACAAAACAAACCACACACAAAAACCCAAAAACAACAACAACAACAAAAAGGAAACAAAAACAGCAACAACAAAAAGAAACAAAAACAACAGCAACAACAACAACAACAGCAACAGATTCTGGAGCCAAAGCCAAGGTCTTTCAGGATGAAACACGGGTGTAAAGAATTCATTTCACTTTTCTCTTTTTCTTTTATATTTTATCTGCCTTTGGCTATACAGAGTGTCTGGTCTATTTCCTACTCCCAGTGTGAAAGAAAAAAAAAAAAAGAATTTTTATTAGGGGTTTTGCCTTTTTTCATCTCATTTGTCTCCCTAAGCCTTTTTTTCTTTCTTTTTTTTTTTTTTTTCTTCTATTTTTTTTCTTCTGTTTTTTTGTTTCTCTTTTGTTTCTATTTTCTGTGTAGGTCTCTTTAGTCAGCCTTATAGCTAATGCCCTGGGCTACTCGGAACTAGGTGCCATAAAGTCCCTTAGGACACTAAGAGCCTTGAGGCCTTTAAGAGCGTTATCCCGATTTGAGGGGATGAGGGTAAGATTCCATTAGCAGCTGATCCTTCTGCATGCCCGTGGAGCGGTTTTTTTTAAAAAAGCATGCTAGAACTGATCAAAACTGGTGGAAAGAAAATTCCAAACAGAATCATGATGCAGCTGCTGACTCGATCACCTCTTACGTGGATGTCCCCTCACCCTGCCCACCGCTGCACCCTCCCCTCTAACCAAGGGAGATGCATAAAGCTGCCTCATTACATTAATTACTGGCCCAACCCACCTGCCATTCGTAGCCGATGTCGACACTTGGCTGTTCTCATTTGGCCTGGCTTTGACCTCGAGCATCCGAGGGGCTTCTCAGCTGGAACTTTTCTGATCTAGGGAGAATCACCAGGTGCAAAGAAGCAGAACTGGAACCACCTCGGGGGTCTCCGGCCCCTCCGAGCGTTGGCTGCTGGTGGAATTGGATTGAAAGACCCTGTCTGAGGGGGTTTGACCAAAAAAGCAATTTGCCTGCCAGGGGAAAAAGCTGCTGCCTCTCGTGGGTCACTGCAGGAAGGGGCTGGGGGGAGCTCAGCTGGTTGAAAACTTCTGGTTTCATTCCTCTTGTTGCACCTTGTTGTTCTCGGTCCAGTCTGGTGGCAACTGGCAGCCTTGTCTGGTAGTGAAGCTTTTCCTTTCCACCCCCTCCCTTTTTTCCATGTTTTTTGGTCCCTGTCCTGTCACTGTGGAACCAGAATGAAGCACAAGCAAAGCATTGAACTTAACAAGCTTTCCTCCAATTGGAACCGGCACCACTCCCTTGGGGGTGTCAATTATTGCAGTGTCTCGCTGCTTTGCCACTAATATTCTGTATTTTGGTGCCTTTTTTTTGGTCTTTTTTCCCAACTGGGATTGGAATAGTCCCCCATGAACATGCAAAACAAAAAAGATATCGTGTAGTAGGAAAATGAAGTAAAGGGGGTTTTGTACTGAGGGGGTTTCCCAGGTGATCTTAGAACAGTAATGTGGGTTTTGTGCTAAATCCCAGCTAGCTCATAATCAGAGATACTCCAGGAGATAAAATTGTACATTTTAAATAAAAAGGGAAGAGCAAGTCACAGTTTTACCTCAGGGTCTGATTGGAGCAATTCCACCTGGATCCTTCTGATCTTTGGATTTGCTGCCGTGTAACTGAGCCCAAAATCCAGTGTGAGGGGGGCACTGAGCTGAGCAGGGATCCTCAAATTCCCTAGGAAGTGATAGAAATACAGGAGATCCAAACCCAAAGAAGAGTGTTTCTTCCCTGAGGCCTTCCCCTGCTGTTATTTCTTCGTGCCATTGGCTTAATTGTAAACTTGATTGTATGATAATGGCACAGGGGATGAAAACTTTCCCTGGACAAAGAGGCAGAGCTTTTGCTGGGCTGGGTTCAGGTCCCACCCAAGGGTTTGATCTCAAAGAACCTGGGGATGTTAAAGCCATTTTTAAGCCTTGCTGGAGAGGAGATTTCTGATGCACCTTCAGGAAATGCTCATCCTAAAAGTGAGAGATTTTCACCACAGCAGAATTGGTAGTTACAACTTAGCCCTGTCAGGTACCCAAACCCAGTTATTTTTCCTTTGTTTTGGCCTGAAGTGTCTCTGCCCCATCCAACCAGACCAGTTCCTCTGAGCCAGAGAACAGAGGTCTGAAATGCCTTTGTAAAGGAGACCCAAACTGGAGTTCTTTGCTTTTCTCTCCTCCATGGCAATCTGCATTTCCAGGAGCTTGCTCTGCTCTGGGCTCAGTCAGGGAGTTTTGACAGTGGTGCTGTGGGATGTGCATGTGTTCTTGTCAGTCTGCACACAAAAGCCATGTTCCTCCTCTCCCATCTCTTGGAAAGCTGTGTCAATTTAAACAACTGTCAAGTGACCAGATTTCAGGGGGATTTCACCCTTTTCTGGCTTCCTGGGAGAACTGGAATAAACCAATGTAGAAATGGGAGGATCTGACCCACAAACCCCCCCTGGTGTTGGTGTCCAGCAGCTGGACATCCTGTTGGGATGAAGGGAGAATGAGAGCAAAGGCTGGACCCTCACCTGTGTCTTCAGCCCTCCCTGTGTGCAGTGATGAACTCCTGACATGATTTAACAGTTGGAATGGGAGACTCACTCTCTAGATTACCGTGGTCTTCAATTTTCCTCCAGAATGGCTTGGCTTGGAAAGGACCTTAAAGATCATCCACTCCAACCCCTTGCCCTATCCAGCCTCTCCCTGAACTGCTGTGGGAGCAGAGAGGGGACCAGGACCAGCTGTGCTTCAGGTGCTGCCACCTGAGAGCCCCCAAACCCCCCGCGCAGCTGAGTCGTCTTTCGAAACTAAGGCGAAGGTGTAACAACAGTTTAGATTCTCTCCGTCTATTAGGGGACTCTAAATTAGGAGATCGTAATAAAAGATTTAATATCCCGCTGACCTACCTCTATTAAAAGCCTCAGAGCTTACATTAGGTCACGTGCTGGCCAGGGATGCTCAGGGACACGGTGCTCCCAAACCGGGAAAGGCTAAAATTAGGCGATGGTGGGAGAGCCGAGCTCCGACAAAACCCATCCTCGTCCCCGCCGCGTTTGCTGCTGTTTGGAGGAAGGAACATGGCTTTTCTGTCTCCTCGAGCCTGCCCAGCTGCATGCTCAGCTGTCTGCCTGGGGCAACATGACTGGCCTTGCTTAGTCACGATATGATTTTGGTGTTACTCAGTGTGACCGGAGCGATGCCGGGCTTGGTCCTGTCCCCCCTCCCGGCACCGGGCCCTGGGTGGGAGCAGGATCAGGTCCGGAGTGAAAACAGCCTTGTTTGAACGTGGGGAATGGCCGGAGGGGCCACTGGCTGATTAAAACCCATGGAATCCACGAGCAAAAGTGTCCTCACACTTGGCTCTGAGAAACTTCCAGCTAGGAGCCTGTTTGTCTGAGCACACATCACACCCCCCCTCCCTTTGGGTGACTAAAGTGATATTAAATAATTTGTTGTTGAAGAACAACTGATCCAAAGTTGAACTCCGTCCGTTCCAACAGCCTGGCCTGTTTCAGTCTGGAAACAGGGCCTCCCCAGGTGGCTTTGGAGCAGGATTGGGCACGGCTTGGAATAAGTTCACTGCCAACTCCTCCGGCGTGTCAGTGGCCCCGACCCCCCTATTCCCCCCCCGAAAACAGCTGTACTGATGCTCGCTGTCTCCTGCCTCGTGTTTTATACTGAAACTTTTTCCCACCCCTTCCAACACAGGTGGTTGTCAACGCCTTGGTTGGCGCTATCCCTTCCATTATGAATGTCTTGTTGGTCTGCCTTATCTTCTGGCTGATTTTCAGCATTATGGGGGTTAACCTGTTTGCCGGGAAATATCATTACTGCTTTAATGAAACAGCTGAGGAACGCTTTGATATAGATATTGTTAACAACAAGACAGACTGCGAAGCTCTGATGCCACCCAACTCCACGGAGATCCGGTGGAAGAATGTGAAAATTAACTTTGACAACGTTGGGGCAGGATATCTGGCTCTCCTGCAAGTCGTGAGTTTGGCCTTTTGCCGTTCTCTTACTGGGCACTGCAAACTGCTCCTGACGCGTTTCAAATGCCCCCCCTCTCCCCGTGAAACACAGAGTCCCCTCAGCTCCCCCTCGGGTTTGGGGCTGGAATAAAAGGGCCATTTTATCTTTCCTCCCTTTCCCAATGTATGGGTCTCCCAGCTCAGAGAGGGGCCCCAGGTCTGTCCGCTTGCACTTGGCCTTGTTGGACCTCATGAGGTTCCCATGGACCAACCTCTCAAGCTCTATTGATTTCACTTAAATTAAAAGAGAAATATTTAAGTAATGTTGAAGTTCACAGGGCCATCAAGAGGGCCAGGGAGTCCTTGAGCTGCCTCAAGTCAGGCTTGTTCTTATATTTTGGGTGAATTCTGTCTCAGAGAACATCTGTTTTCTTTGCCAGGCTACGTTCAAGGGCTGGATGGACATCATGTATGCAGCAGTAGATTCCAGAAAGGTAAGACCCCAGTCTGCCCTCCCCAGAT
This sequence comes from Lophotriccus pileatus, assembly GCA_035583135.1. NCBI lineage: Eukaryota > Metazoa > Chordata > Aves > Passeriformes > Tyrannidae > Lophotriccus > Lophotriccus pileatus. Next base: position 5,076,132 of record JAWWES010000071.1, read on the forward strand.
TTCACTCTGCTCTTCTGCTGTGGTAAAATCAAGAGTGAGAATTGCAGAGCTGTGCTTGTAGCGTGTTTTTGACGCTGGGGTTGTTCTCGTTTGCTCTGTTGCTCTGATGAGTTGAAAGATGCTCAAGGAAATCCCAAAAAGGGCAGGTTCTTCCGGTTGCTTTTTTTTCCTGCTCCTCCTGGAGTAGAAATACAGTGAAGGAAATAATGCAATTATAGATTTAATCATCAGAGTAAACTGTGGGGAGGAATTAGCCGGAAGATCCCCCATGATGTCTGCATGGGAGCATTGGTGTGAATCCAGGTTTGGGATTGTGTCTGGGCTGGAGTTGTTCCTCAGGCACTTTTCTGGCTCTGGCCTGCTGGAATCATGCAAATACCATCATTTCCATTTTGTTTTCTTTTTTCTTCCCCCTTCTCTTGGTTTTTGTATGAAAATATTTTTAAAGGGGTTTCCTTGTCCTGCACTGAATGCAGGGTGGAAACAAGTGTGGCTGTGTCAGGACAGTGCAAAGATGTTCTTCCCTTTTCTGATCTTTTTGGTGTTACATCTTCAAAAGAAGGAGCTTGGGAACACGACCAGTCTCGTTCTGCCTGTATTTGTATGATATCTTTGAAATATTGTTCCTCTTCTTTCCTCCCCTTCAGCAAGAAGAGCAACCCAAGTACGAGGACAACATTTACATGTACATCTACTTTGTTATCTTCATCATCTTCGGCTCCTTTTTCACCCTGAACTTGTTCATTGGTGTCATCATCGACAACTTCAACCAACAGAAGAAAAAGATAAGTGATCTGTGTCTGCTGCTTCGGTGTTTGTGGCCTCTTGTGGTCTGTGTTTGCTGGGGGAGTGCTGGGTCTTCAGGCTGGTGGGTTTTTCTGCAGAATGAAGTCAGTTTGGGGCACAAACTTTTCTCTCAGTCCCTGCCCAGCCCTGTGGGACTGGCTGAGCAGGATCAGGGGTGCAAGAGGCAGCCCAAGGCTTGATTTAAACCCCAGCCACATCAGACATTTTCCCCAGACTACCTTTTCCTGCATTTTGGGGTGTTTTTTATGCCTTGACTAAAATCTAGGCTGGGAGCAAGATGCCTTCCTGTCTGTCTCTCATCTGCTGCTTTTCTTCCAAGTCAGGCTGAGGATTTGCATCCTGTTAATGCCCTCACACCTGTTTATCACAGAGGGGAGAGGGGGTGGGAAGGAGGCAGTGCAGTAGAACAGGTCATTCCTGGGAAAAACACTCCTTTTTAAGGGAAGATCAGTCCACCTTGGGCATTAGTGCGAGTTATTTCTGCCTGAAATAGCTGCCCACCCACCTCCCAGCTGGCAGGTCTCCTCCTGCCTGAGCTGGGCTTTATCCCTTCTGCTGTAGGAGCTGATTGTAACCAGTTTTCCTTTTGCCCCTTTACTTTGGAGGTCAAGACATTTTCATGACAGAAGAACAAAAGAAGTACTATAATGCCATGAAAAAACTGGGCTCAAAGAAGCCTCAGAAACCCATTCCCCGACCTCTGGTGAGTCCGTTGGAGGGAACTGGAGGGGGGAACCTGCAGAGCAGATTTCAAAGGAGCTTTGGCTCCAAAAGCATCCTTTGTTCTAACTCGTGCTGGACTCCACCTCGTCCTGCTCTTGTCGTTGTAACTCAGGTATCAGCTGGGAAGGGTTAAAAAGCTCGTGCTGGGGTTGCTGTTAATCAGTTCTCATCACTTGAATCAATGAAATAAATCCCCAAACGCTGTCTGGTGAGAGGCCAGAGATGGGGAGTAGTAAATAGTAGGATTTTCCTGCCTTTGCCCTAAACAGACTGAATTGTGGGCAGGGTTTGCCTTGAAAGCTTCATCAGATACCAACAAAACAATGGCCTCATCCCTCTTCCCACCAGCAGTGAAATGATTTGTTGCTAATGATAGATTAGGAAGAAAGTCCTCCCTGTGAGTGTGGGGGGACCCTGGCACGGGTTGCCCAGAGAAGCTGTAGCTGCCCCATCCCTGGGAGTGTTCAAGGCCATTTTGGAGCAGCCTGGTCTGGTGGAAGGTGCCCCTACCCATGGCCAGGGGGTGGAATGGGGTGAGTTTTGCCCCACGATTCCTGTCCCAACCCCGTTCCTCGTCTCTCCCGTGGTGCAGAACCGCATCCAAGGAGCCGTGTTCGACTTTGTCACTCAGCAAGCCTTTGACATAGTCATCATGATGCTCATTTGCCTCAACATGGTGACCATGATGGTGGAGACAGACACGCAGAGCAAGCAGATGGAGGACATCCTTTACTGGATCAACTTCGTGTTTGTCATCTTCTTCACGTGTGAGTGTGTGCTGAAGATGTTCGCCTTGCGGCACTATTATTTCACCATCGGGTGGAACATTTTTGACTTCGTGGTTGTGATTCTGTCCATCGTGGGTAAGTGTGACACCCCTCCAGAGGTCTGTGGGGGCCAGGTTGTCTTGGTGTGTGCAGGGTAGAGCCCGTGTTCTGCTCTTTGAAGGGGGCATGTGGCTTGTCAGGGTTTTCGAGGGTTCTCTTTCGGCCTCGCGAAGGGGCCGTGGCAGGTTTTGGCAGCCTGAGGTCCTGGCTGGTGCCTCCTGCCCCTGTTCTGGAATTCCTTTGCAGTCATGTGGAATAAACCACTTGACAATTGCTCTCCTTGTCTTTAAAAGCAGAAGTTTCACTCCCCCCATCAGAATGTTGTAATGCTCAGTAACCACTGAAAATATCCCTGCGGGGCTTCCTGCCACAGCATGTGATGTTTGGACTTCGGTTGAATGTTGAATCAATGTTTCCTCCAACAGGTTCTGGGTTTTTTAGCATCTAATCTGCAAAATATGCACAGCCTGACAAATAAATCAGGGTAAAGCTTGGCAGCACACAGGCCCACTGAAACCACAGCCTTCAGACTGTCCCGCAGCCCAAAACTCAGCTCCGGGTTTTCTGCTGCTTGAAATCAGGTTTATCTGACACACTTTTAGCGCCTTCAAAGCAGAGTCCATAGCCTGGCTCCTGGGGCAGGGTTGGGCACCGAGAGCAAACATCCCCAGGAGGGAACTCATCCATCCTTCTCGGGTGGGATGAATCCCCTGCAGCTGAACCCCCTCCCTCTCTATATGGGAGAGCTGGTTAGGGAGCCAGAGCTAAGACTTAGAATCATGGAATCCCCTGAGTTGGAAGGGGTCATCCAGTCCAATCCTGGCCCCGCACAGACACCCCAACAGTCCCACCCTGTCCCTCAGAGCGTTGTCCAAACCCTCCTGGAGCTCTGGCAGCCTTGTGGCCGTGCCCACTGCCCTGGGGAGCCTGGTCAGTGCCCACCACCCTCTGGGGGAAGAACCTTTTCCCAGTATCCAACCCAGACCTCTCCTGGCACAGCTCCAGTGTTCCCTTGGGTCCTGTCACTGGTCACCAGAGCAGAGATCAGTGTTTGCCCTTCCATGGCCCCTGGTGAGGACTTACCTGCCTGAAGGTGAGGCCTCCTGAGCACAGACGCCCTCCCCGTGCCCCGTCCTCCACCGGGCCCAGAGGAAGCAACAGCCTTGTGCGTCTCCATTGTCACACTTGTCCCTCCTCCTCCCTAGGAATGTTCCTGGCTGAAATCATCGAGAAGTACTTCGTGTCCCCCACCCTGTTCCGAGTCATCCGCCTGGCCCGTATCGGCCGCATCCTGCGATTGATCAAAGGAGCCAAAGGAATCCGCACGCTGCTTTTTGCCTTAATGATGTCCCTGCCTGCCTTGTTCAACATCGGCCTCCTGCTCTTCCTGGTCATGTTCATCTTCTCCATCTTTGGCATGTCGAACTTCGCCTACGTCAAGCATGAGGCCGGCATCGACGACATGTTCAACTTTGAGACCTTTGGCAACAGCATGATCTGCTTGTTCCAGATCACCACGTCTGCCGGCTGGGACGGGCTCCTGCTGCCCATCCTCAACCGGCCCCCCGACTGCGACCTGGACAAGGAGCACCCGGGGAGCGGGTTTAAGGGGGACTGCGGGAACCCTTCGGTGGGGATATTTTTCTTTGTGAGCTACATCATCATCTCCTTCCTGATCGTGGTCAACATGTACATCGCCATCATCCTGGAGAACTTCAGCGTGGCGACGGAGGAGAGCGCGGACCCGCTCAGCGAGGACGACTTCGAGACCTTCTACGAGATCTGGGAGAAGTTCGACCCCGACGCCACGCAGTTCATCGAGTACAGCAAGCTGGCGGACTTCGCCGACGCCCTGGAACACCCGCTCCGCGTCCCGAAACCCAACACCATCGAACTCATCACCATGGACCTGCCTATGGTAAGTGGGGACAGGATCCACTGTTTGGACATCCTGTTTGCCTTCACCAAACGTGTCCTGGGGGACAGCGGGGAGCTGGACATCCTGAGGCAGCAGATGGAGGAGAGGTTCGTGGCGTCCAACCCTTCCAAAGTGTCTTACGAGCCCATCACCACGACGCTGCGGCGCAAGCAGGAGGAGGTGTCGGCCGTGGTGATCCAGAGGGCTTACAGGGCTCGTTTGGCACGACGGGGCTTTATCAGCCGAAGGCCTGCCTCCACCAAACTGGAAAACGGGGGAGCCAACAGGGAGAAAAAGGAAGGAACCCCGTCCACGGCGTCCCTGCCCTCCTACGACAGCGTCACCAAACCCGAGAAGGAGAAGCAGCAGCGGGCGGAGGAGGGGAGGCGAGAAAAGGCAAAGAGACAAAAAGACACCAGGGAATCCAAGTGTTGAGACAAAACAAAACAAAACAGTTAAATAAATAAAATAGTAGAATTGTACAAATTTAAACGATATTTGCAAGTGGGGGAAAAAAAAAAAAAAAAAAAGATTGTTTACAAACTTCCTGAAATAATCTCAATACAGAACAGCTGTGGAGACACTTACCTGAAGATCTTATACCAAACATAGTCTGCTTACTGTGTGACAGCGTTGCATCTAAAGCAGTGACCTACCACCTGTTTAAAGGACCCTGTAAACAAACATTTAAACACACAGAAAAAAAAAAAAAAAAGGAAAAAAAAAGGATTTTCTATTGTTTGGGCAGGTGGATACTGCATGTTCCACATCAGTCAATGCAACTTAGGACAAACAAGCAAAATAAACCACACACAGACACACACAGACACACAGAAACAAAACCCGCTGCTGGGATTCATGTATTTTCCAAAGCAGCCCCAAAATGGATTTTATTTTCCCATTTTGTTGATTATTCTTGAAAGGAAAAACCCAGAAGTCACGATGTTAGCCGGTTTGTTCATGCAAAACTGGATTTGCATTTAGTTAAGCAGCAAAAAAAAAAAAAAAAAATTAAAAAAAAAAAAAAAGAGGAAAAAGCCAGGAAAAAAGAAAAAAACGGGGAAAAAAAAGTTAAAACAAGTAGAACAAAAAAAAAAGGGGGAAAAAATGAAACAAAGCGCCCATTGAGTTGTCACAGTTTATTTGAGGGTTTATTATCTGCATTCTACTTTCTACATGGGCTTTAACTTGGTTTGGGAGACGGGGTAATCGGGTACCTTCAGCCTGGAGCCAGCTCGGGCTGATCCTCCCCAAAGACACGCAAAGCGCTCGTTAACGCGCAGAAGCGATTTGCATGACGGCATGACCAGGGACCATGCATGAGGAACCACGAGACACGCAGCCCCCCGTCCACGGGGGCGTGTTAAGCCATAAATTCGAGGCACTCCACTGAGTATCTACCGCACACTGTACTGGGAGAGACCTTAGTGACGCTCCTGCCCGGCACCAGTTACGTCCCAGTTCGTAGTCAATCTTCCACAGGCCTGCCAGTAGGAGAGAAAAACCCAACAAAACCCCAGCAAAACCCCAACAAAACCCCAACAAAACCTATCAGATCCCAACAAAACCCCAACAAAACCTATCAGATCCCATCAAAACCCAACAAAACCCCAACAAAACCTATCAGACCCCAACAAAACCTACCAGATCCCATCAAAACCCAACAAAACCCAACAAAACCCCAACAAAACCTATCAGACCCAAACAAAACCCCAACAACGCAACAAAAAAACCAACAGACCCCCTCCCCCCCAAAAAAGGCCAACAAAACCCCCTACAAAAACCTGTCAAACCCCAGCAAAACCCCAACAAGCAGATGAATGAATTGTGTGTGTCTGTTTAACGACTTTGTCTTTCTTTTCCATAGAGCCATCTCTTTTGCACACTGAAATAGAACAAAATTCCAAATGCTGCTCTGGACCTCACCCAAGGGGAGAGGATAAATCTGGGAATGGCTTGTTATCCATGTCACTGTAAACCCCAAAACCTAGGGCTTCAACCAGCCAGCAAGGTCAGTTGTATCCTGCAATATTTAGCATTGATTACTGTCCGGCCTCCGCCCTGCGGCGCAGACACTTCTTTTGGGAGAGATAAAAGCTAAGAAAACAAAACAAAGGCAGCGTGTTATCTCTGCTGGTGGGGGTTTGGGGGGGGGCAATCCCCTCACGAAGTGGGGGACGGGGATGGGACTCCCCCTTGGCTGTCCCGTCGCGGGGGGACGTGGAGCCGAGCCCCGGGATCCTCGCGCGGTGCCGGCGTTCGGAGCGCGGCCCTTCGCGGGGCACGGGGTGTGCCAGGAGGGTTTTGGCGGGGGGGACACAGCACAGCAGGGGCACAGGAGGAGCTGTGGGGTGCCTTCACCTCCCTTCCCATCTCCCACACCTCCATCGTGGCCCTGCAGCGGGGGTTGGGGGCAACCGGAGCTACCTCTTGCCTGGTCTCGCCGCGGCAGGGAAGGACACCACGAGCCACCTCCAAGCATTGCTGTTTCCTCACCCCCAGCTCCCTTTTGGGGCGTCCTCGTGGCTCAGCCAGCTCTCAGGCCGGCCCCGCTGGGGTTGGGGGGTCTCTTCAGGGCCGGGGGGGGCTTGGGTGGGTGCAGGGAAGGGGGAGAGAAGGGTCGGAGCGGAGGCGACGTTCGGCCCCAACCCCAAACCGAGGGTACCCAGAGCAAGGTGGGGGGAGAAACCCAAGACGCCAGAACTCGACACAGGAGGGTGAATCTCAGTTTGCATAATCCCATAACCCAGAAAACGACAGGAACCACTTAAAATAAACCAAAACCCAAGCAGGAAGCCATCCAGCAGCCATCTGTGCCACCGCGGCGGCCTCGGGGCGGCCCCGGCACGGGAGCAGCTCTGCACGGACCTCGCCTGTCCTGCCTTGCTCCAAGGATGGGATGTATAATAATAACAACAATAATAATAATGGTGATGATGAAACAAAAAAAAACCCCACCCATAAATCTACATACATATGTACAGGCTACCTTGTAAACAGCACAAAAAAAATAAAAGAACGTTAAAAGAAAAGGGAAAAAAAAAAAAAGGGAGAAAAAAAAATAGCTGAAAAGTGTGGTTGAACTTTTTAAGAGACGTTATAAATACTGTAATATACCATTTTATTTTATCGGCATGCCTTTTTGTAAATACAAAGAACTACAAAAGAAAAAAAAATTATAGAATGGCTTCTGGCTTATGCCATTGTCCATGGTTATTTTTATTTTTTTAAGATTTTTTCTGTTGTCCTTAGACTTTAGATAGCCAGGAAAAAAACGTCCCCCAAAGGAAAAAAAAAACCAAACAAAACCCAATTAAAAAAAAAAAAATTCCAAACAAACCACCTCCCCCCCCAAAATAGATTTTAACAAAAAGCTTTATTGCAAGTGATCTTTGCAGCAGCAAAAGTCTCTATTTTTGGGTTCCAATGTGCAATAAGTCGACCACTTCTATGCAAGATTTGGCTGAACTTGTCCTTAGGCTGGGCTGAGTCTCGTAGGTGACGCTCGGTGCGTTCGTGCTGGCAACTCATGAAGCTACTCGATTACTTTAAAATAAAAAGTCCCTTCAAACTCTGTATATATATATTTATTTTTTTAATGCCAGATCCGTATGAAACGCAGAGGGTTGCTGAGCAGGAAGGGGAGGGAGGAGGTTCTTCAGCCTTCAGTTGGCTGGAGTGGGTCCTTCTGCTCAAGAGGAGTCAGAGGGGGGAGGTTTTTGGGGTGGTTTTTCTCCCTTGGTTTCCTTCCCGGGGCAGGTTTTTCCATGGGGGGAGCGGGACACGAGGGGGCTTCACTGGGTGAAGCCAAGGGGGTGGGGAGGGGGGAAAACTTCGGGTCAGGAGCCTCAGGAACCCTCGTGTGGCCCCCAAAGCTCCTCCTGGGGATTCACCTCCTGGATTCCGGGGTGGTGGGAGCAGAGCAAGGGAGGGGGTGTCGCCGTTCAAAAGCTGAGTAATTCCCTTCCCTCCCCCTCCCCTCCAAACCCCTCCCTTCTGGGTGAAATCTGTGACTCCAAACTCGAGGGGAGGGCGAGAACCAAGTGCCAGTCCGAGCTGCTTTACTCACTTTGCTCCTCACCTTTTTTCTTTTTTTTTTTAAATATGGAAGCCAACATTGAACAAAAAACAAAAATTCAGCCAAGCCCGTGGCGTTCCGTGGAGGCCACACCTGAGTTGGAGTTATTTAATTTTCTGCCGCAAAAGTGAAAACAAAATAAAATACAATATAATAATAATAATAATAATAAAAAAACCCACCCCAAACCTGTTCAAGCTGTAAAAGCTCAATAGCGAAGATTAGTGTATTAGAAACTGCATGGTGGCTCATACCGGTCTTACCCAACATGATTAACAATTACTATAAGCCAAAAGAAAATTAAATAAACGTTACCCTTTTCACTGTACAAGGGAAGGTTGTCTTGGTGTCCCAGTTATTTGCCTGGTTGCATCCTCCCTCCTCCTCCTCCTCCTCCTCCTCCTCCTCTGTGCTTCCTCCAGGGCTTTTTAGGGTGGTTTTGTGGAGCAGAGTGAGGGGCAGGAGAAGCTGCTGGGAGGTGTTTGGTGTTACCTGGTATTGGAGGACGTTGATCTGTGGTGTCTCACGCTGTAGCTCCCCCACCCTGGAACCCCTCACTCACCCTGGAACCTCTCACCCTGCAGCCCCTCACCCTGGAACCCCTCACTCACCCTGCAGCCCCCGTCACTTGCACTAAAAGGACCCAAAAAAGGACCCAAAGCAGCTGCAGAGCCCCCCTCGAGTCCTTCCCCTGGGGGTAGGTCAGGAGCTCTGAGCACTGGTGCTGTTGGAGGTCCCCCTGCCAGGGCCTGGCACTTCCCACCCCTGTTCTTGGCTTCCCTTCTCCAGGTCAACCCTTATCCCGTGGGGTGGAGTGACAGGGTTGGGGTCGGTGGGGACAAGTGGAGGGTCCTGCTGCTCAGTGGTGCTGAAGGGCCCTGGATTGGGGCTGGAGTTGGTGGCAGGTGACCCCTCACCTGCACCCCACCCCCAACTCCCCCTCCTGACCCGAAGGGCCGGGCTGGGCGTGAGCAAGGACTTACCCTGGGGTTGCACGTCCGAGGCGTCCCCTTGGAATTGTTTTTCCCTTTGGAGTTTTAGTCCAGTTTGCTCAACAAATGTGAGTTTTCCTGCTTAGTTGAGGCCGGTTAAAGCAAAGCACTGGCGCTGCAGGGCCCAGAGCGTGGTCCTGCACCTCACCAGTGTCCCACAGCACTGGTTTAACTGGGAGCGGAGACGGGGCATCCCCAGCTCTCCCCATCTGCAAAAGGGGTGGCTCATTCCCTACCTCACAGGGGTGTTGTGAGGCTTAGTGTGAGGATCTCAGGCACCCAGGGGTGTGCAGGCTGCGCGGGGCAGGGGGGGGGGGGGGACCGGGTGGTGCCAAAAATGCTGCTACGAAAGTCCCGCACCCTCCACCCGGGGCAGAGCCGGCTCTTCCCTCTGACACCTCGCTCAGGCTGCTCCCCCCGAGCTGTCCGTGCTCCCCCTTCCCCCCTCAGCTTTACTCTCTGTTCTGTTTGACCCGAGGAGAGGAGGAGGATGGAGCTGGGGGAGGGAGGAGGAAGGCGATGGAGGAACGGGCCGGGAGTTCCATGTCTGAACGTTTGAGTTCCTTTGTACTGTACATCTTTTTACTTTGGAATTTGCAATAAAGAGGTTATGTCCATCTTGTTTTAACAACTTCTCCTGGCTGTCCTGTCGTTCTGTTATTTTCTCACAGCAGAAACTGCCCCCCTAATCCCCAAAATCCACACTCTTGGCCCAGACTGGGCCTGCTTTAGGGGACATACCCTGCCACAACCCCCCTGCTTGGGCCCCTTTGCTACCCCTGCAGCTCCAGGGGGACCTGCAGCCCTGAGCAGCCCCCGTGGCCGGTGGGGACCTCGTTCTGCTCCAAGACCCACGAGCTCATCCCCCTCTCCCACCGTCCACCAGCTCCGAGCTGCTCCTCGGGCTCCCCGCGGCCGAGGCAGACGCTCCACGGCACGGGGGTCCGAGGTGACAGATGGCAAAACAGCCCCTCAGCCCCGGCACGGCGAGTCCCGCGGAGCAGCCGCTGGGCCTGACCTTCACCGACGGGCAGGAGCCACCTGAGAGGGCACAGGGACAGCTCCGTGCCAGGAACTGGCCCTGCTGGTGCTTCAGGAAGCGTCTCCCCGAGGGCAGCGGGTCCCGTTCCAGTCAGGAAAAACAAAGCGTCACGTAAATTGTATCGATTTTAAATGCTCTGCTCGTCTCTGAAAGCTGCACTTGGGGTTACTTGTCCTTCCCTTCCCTCTCCAGTGCTCGTAGGCCACTTGGTTGGGTTGGTGCAAACTCGTTCTTGATATAAAGGGAAGCCCTGGGTAACCCAAGGACAGGCCCCTCCCTGCCCAGGAGAACACACAAGGTCAGTCTCTCCATCTCAGTCCCTCCATGAGGCTTTACTGGGTCTTGCTTTTCCTCCCCGGCAGATCCTGGGCGATGCTCCGGGAACCGTCCCACCAGTTTCAGGCGGCCAAGAGCCTCCTCCAGTGGCAGTAGTACATCAGGGTCATGGTGAGCAGGGTGGAGGTGAGGAAGGCCCCCAGGACGCCCAGGACCACGGGCTGGACCCAGCCCAGGGGGTCTCGGCCGTAGGGGGGGGGCCGGTGCCGCTCGAAGAGCAGGTCCCCGTTGCCAGGGGCCCTCCTGCCCCTCGCCCCGCCGGGCTGCAGCTGCACGGCGCTGAGGTGCTGCACGCTGTGGCTGTATCCCTCCACGTTCCTCTGCAGCTGCAGGCTCCGGTCCTGGTTCAGGTTCTTCCCCAGCTCCCGGGCGATGTCGGAGCGGCCGATCTGGTGGAGGCTCCGGACCAGCCGGTCCCAGGTCGTCGCCTCTCCTGCCGTCACCAGCCAGAGCCGCAGGGCCTCCGAGCAGCCCCTGGGGCTGCGGCGGGTACGGCGGGGGCGGGCGGTGCTGTTCCTCTCGGAGAGCTGCTCCAGCTCCAGCTCCAGCTCCAGCTTCTCCAGCTCCTTGTCGGGCCCGTTCAGCTCTGCCTGGAGCTGGAGGCACTCGGAGCGGGACAGCAGCTCGGCGATGCGGCCCATGGTGTGCCGGCCCACGGTGGACGCCACCGTGTCATCGGCCCGGCCGCCCGTGGCCAGCAAGAGCAGGATGAGTCCCACGGGTACCAGCATCGTTTGGGTTCCAGCATGGATTTGGTGCCCCTCGGCATCAGGGTGGCCCAGGAGCACAGAACCCCTCGCTGACCTCACAGTTCCCCCTTGACCTCACAGGCCAGCGTGTTCCAGGGACATCCATCCCTCTGTCCAGCCACCCCTCCATCCTTTCCTTCCCAAATCCTCCTCGCCCTGGAGCATCCCACCTGCATCCGTGGGATTCACCTGGGCTGGGCCGGGACCTGCCTGTTCCTCTCCCGCCCCAAATCCACGGAGCAGAGCCGGGTGGAGCTTCGCTCGGGGTCAGGACGGCGACCCCGTAACCACGAGGTGGCATCGCAGCCCCGAGGTGACAGCGCAGCCCCGAGGTGACAGCCCAGACCCGAAGTGCTGCCCTAACCCTAACCCTAACCCCAACCCCGACCCGGGGTGGGGGCTGGCACCCAACTCCCCATCCTCTCACCCACCGAACCGCTGCCCCCCTTCCCCGGTCATTCCCAGCCCCCCTCGCCCTGCACCTCCCTCTGCAAGTGCTGGTCCTCACCAGCCAAACCTGCCCGAGACCCCCCTGAGCCCCCCAGGCCCGGGGGAAGGGAGGGACATTCCAGCAGGGAAGGAGGTTCACCTGGACCCCTCATCACCCCTAATAAGGGAAGTGGACACACCTGAACCCCCCAGACCCACAACAAGGGAAGGGGACACCCCCAGCCCCCCATTGCCCCCAAGGACAGGAGTTGTTCAGGTAATCTCTTTAATACTGTGTAATACTTTTCTTTTTTAAAATACAGCATTTCTTGAGGTAGACCATCCCAGCCCTAGAGCTTGTCTGTCTCAGACATCAATAAGACATGAATTTAAATACTTTCATGTACAATATGTTGCAAAATGAGGTAGAAATGGTTACAGAGAGTGTACAAATAGGATAATAATAATAATAAGTCTTCAGGAACCCAGCACCACTTTTTGGAGTGGGGGGAAAGGGGGAGCAAAGGGGGTGCCCTGGTAATGCCCTGGATGCAATAGGAAACTGTGGAAAAAATTGGGAAAAATTGGGAAAAAACCTGGCAGACACTTGGGGGTGGGGGGGGTCCCCGTGAGGGGTCTGTTCTCTCTGCATGTGCAGACCCTGAGGTTTGGGGGGGGGGCTGCTCTGAGGGGAGGGCCTGGAGCAGCCGCTTCCCCACCTATAGAGCACCAAAAATAACAAAAATTAGGTTTGGTTTTGTTGGTTTTTTTAATTAGGGGGAAAAAACCCACCCCCACAGCGATGCAAAGGGGTGGGGGGTCAGTGGATGGTTTGGGGGAGGGGGTTCATGCTCTGTGCAAAACCCCTGGCTCAGCCCTGATGGGTTTTTGGGGGGCCGGGGAGAAGTGATTTCCCCAATTTGTGGCCTCCAACGCTCAGAGGAGCCGAAATTCCCTGATTTCAGGTGAAAAAGGAGCAGCGTCAGCGCTCTGGGGGATTCCCCCCCAGAGTCCCAGCCTGGCTCTAGGAATGGGGACCCCCCAACCCTGCTCCAAAAAGTGGTGCCAGCGACAGCTCCCAACCTACGGCACTAAACTTCCCGTTGAAGACACGTTTACTCCACCAAACGCTACAATAACAATGGTAAAAGCAAAAAAATTAAAATAAAGTTATGGCATAACATACGTGGAAAGCACCCGAAATACATTCAAATTTCATCTTTGTGACAGCTTCAAGTTTTTTTATTTGTTTTTTCCTTTTCTTTCTCTTCCTTTCTTCACCCCCTTTGGAAGCAAATGCATGAGGCAGCTTCGTCCCAGGTCGGAGAACCCTTAAAAAAATCTCTTTTTTTTTCCATTTTTTTTTTCTGAGAAGATAAAAAGAGTTTTAAAAAACACATTCTTTCATTTTTCTGAGGTAATTCTTTTCCTGAGTAGTTAAAAAGAAAAAAAAAACCAAACCAAAACAAACGAACAAACAAAAAAAAAATACTACAGACCTTACAAAAATAAAAACCCAAGTCTAGGATATTCAACAATCTACAGCATTTTACTCCAAAACCTCCTGGTTTTGGGTGTAACCCCCTGGTTTTGGGGTGGAACTCCCTGGTTTGGGGTTTAAACCCCTGGTTTGGGGTGTCACCCCCTGGTTTTGGGGTGGAACTCCCTGGTTTGGTGTTTAAACCCCTGGTTTGGGGTGTCATCCCCTGGTTTTGGGGTGGAACTCCCTGTTTTTGGGGGTGTCACCTGGTTTTTGGGTGTCCCCCCCTGCCCCTCCCCTGCCCAATCAAGGTCATCGCCAGGGGCGAAGGGGCTGCTTGGCTCGAAAGACGCCCGAGGTATTTCTGTTGGGAACAATAAAAGCAGGTAAAAAATAACAATAAAGCTTTTGGGTGGACGGGGGAGCTCGTGCCTCCGACGCCGGAGCGAATCCCGAAGGGCCGGACCCCGGGACACCTCCAAGCCCCGCCGGCACCGCTGGCCCGGGGACGGACAGAGGGGAAAATAATAAATAGGTTTATCCTGAGTCGAGGGCGACACTCCCGAGAAACCACGGAGGGGAAAACTCCCTGGGTGAGTCCGAAGCAGGAGAGATGAGGTATGTGGCGCTCTGGGAAGAGGGATCCGACCCCGCCCGGAGAGCCGGAGTCCCGCAGGCCCCAACCCCGCGCCCCAAATCCAGCCCCGCAGCCTCGGGGGCCGTCGCGGCGCCCCCGTCCCCCTGCTGCCGTCAGTGCCTGGTGCCGTACATCTTATCCCACTCCAGGAACAAGTCCAGCTCCTTCTGGGAGGCGGCGGGACGGACCTTGCAGAAGGCCTTCTCCAGGTCCTGGTAGGAGGCGGGGGGTCCCGGCAGGGCCCGGCGCGCGGCCCCAGCGTGCTGGCAGAGCCGCAGGAGCTCGGCGCCGGAGAAGCTCTCGGTGCGCTGCGCCAGCGCCGCCAGCTCCCGCTCGCTCAGGCAGCAGCTCTGCTGCGCCAGGGCCTGGCGCAGGATGTGGCGCCGCGCGGCACCGTCCGGCAGCGGGATGTAGAGCCGCGTGCCGAAGCGCCGGTGCGACGCCTCGTCCATGCTGCCGGGCCGGGCCGTGGTGCCGATGACCACCACGTTCTGCTCGGAGGAGGTAGCCACGCTGTCCAGGTAGGAGAGGAGCTGGGACTTGAGGTTGCTCGCCTGCCCGCCGTCCTCGCCCGCCCGGGCCGCCAGCAAGGCCTCGGCCTCGGTGATGAGCACCACGGCGGGCTGGCGGCAGCTGGCCACGAAGAACACGGTCTGCAGGATCTTCTCGGCTTCGGCCTTCCAGGTGGAGAGCAGGGTGGTCCCGCTGAGCCTCAGCAGGGTGGAGCCCAGCTGGGTGGAGATGCAGCGGCTCAGCAGCGTCTTCCCGGTCCCGCGGGGGCCGAAGAGCAGGAGGGTGCGGAGCGGGTGGCTGGCGCCGCTGTAGGCACCAGGGCGCAGGATGGGCCACACCAGCTCCTCCTCGATGGCCGCCTTCACCGACGCCTGCCCGGCCACGTCTGACCACTGCACCGGTGGCCCCCGGTCCACCACCTTGGTGTTCACCAGCTCCAGCACCAGCGGGTCGACGTTCTTGGGCTGCTCCTCCACCGGGGCGCTGCCGAACACCGGCGCCTTGGGGGGCAGCCGCAGCGGGAAGGGGGGTCCCGGCTCTGCTGCCCGCTCCCCGTTGGCCAGGGGGGGGCTGAACTTCTCGAAGGGCTCTGCCGACCGCAGCGGCGCATCCCCGGCACCGTAGGGCGGCGAGACCATGCCCTTCATCTGCTGCCCGCCGTACTTGCCCGCGTGTTCCTCAGCGTTCCCAGCTCCCGCCGGCCGCTTCCCAGGCTTGAAGGCCACCTGGGGGGACTCGGCGGTGCCGCCGAACCCGTTCCCCCGGCACTCGCCGTTGTCCGACAGGGCGTAGGGGGACTTTGGCTGCTCGTAGCTGTATTTCCTGTACCTGCCCTCCCCGTCGTCCTCCCCGCCGATGTCGAATGCCTTCCTCTTCAGCACGCCCGCCTCGGTGCCCAGCGGCGGCACGGCCAGCGGGGCCAGCCCGGCGCCCTGGTAGCCGTAGCCGGGCACGCCGGGCGGGCGGGCAGCGGGCGGTGGGGCTGGGATGGGGGTGGGCGCCGCGATGCCGGAGGGCAGGTAGGAGGCGGAGGGATGGGGCGGGTGGATGCCCCCGTAGCCCGGCTGCGGTGGGTAACTGCTGGCCGTGTAGTTGTACATGGGGCCGGAGGAGCCGTAGCCCGGCACCAGGGCGGGCGAGGGGTGCGGGGGCTGCAGGAGCCCCGAGCCATGGAGGGCGGACGGGTGCGGTGGGGGAAGCGCTGCCGCCGGCTGGGTGCAGTAGCCGGAGGGCAAGTAGGTGCCACCGTAGCCAGAGGGGTACTCCTGAGACGCCCCGAGCCCGCCGGAGCCGGCGGCGGCTCCCCCACAGGAGTTCCCGGGGTACATGGGGTCGGCGAGGTTGGCTGACACCACCGGGGAGCCGCCGAGCCCGATGGCCCCACCGCCAGCGGGGACGGCAGGCGGAACCACCCCCTTGGCGCCAGGGAGGCCATCGTGGATGGGCGTCAGGGGGTAGGTGCCGTCAGAGCCGTGAGCCCCCGGCCAGGGCTCCCCGTCCCCCTTCTGCCCGTTAATGGGCCCGAAGGCGCCATCCCCGTATCCGCTGAGCGCCGGGCGCTCGTAGGGCGCGTCCAGCACCCCCGAGTACTTCTCGGCGTACCTCTTGAGGAGGTTGGAGGCCGTGAGCGCCGAGATGTCGTCGTTGGCCCAGGCGTAGTTGAAGCGCTGGCGGGTGCTGGGGTACAGGTCGGACTTGTGGGCCGGCGAGGAGGTGGTGGAGGAGACGTCCAGGTGCTGCTCTGGCCACTGGTTCAGGGACTGGGCATGCTCTGGTGACCAGTGCATCTTCGACAGACCTGTGGGGACAGGACAGCACAGGTGAGGCCTGGCCTGGCCTGGCCTCTGCCCCATGACACTCCCCAGCTGCAAACACCTGCTTCAACTCGCTCTAAACTTTCACAGGATCCCAGAATCCTTGAGGCTGGAAAAGCCCTCCAACATCACCGAGTACAATCTGTGCCTGACCCCCACCTTGCCACGTCCAGCCCTTCCTTGGACTCCTCCAGGAGTGGGGACTCCACCACCTCCCTGGGCAGCCCCTTCCAAGGCCTGACCACCCTTTCCATGTGGAAATTCTTCCCCCCAGAAACCCCCTTTAACCGCGGGGGCCTCCACTCCACGGCGATGCCAGGGTCGGCATCACCCTCTCTTGCTCCAGTCCCCAAATACCAGTGGGGCCTGAGGGTGGTGTGTCCCCCTCCCCACCCTGCTGTGATCCCCCTGTCCCCCCCACCCTACAGCCATCGCCTCCGGGGACGCCGATGCCGGAGCCAGGCAGGGACCTCGCGCCCCCCTCGCTCTCCGCTCGCAGCCTTTAAGCCACTTTGTGGCCACGGCACAATTAGATTACTTAATGCTTTAATTGACTTATAGGGCATTTGTGCTTCCACTTTGGATATCAAACTTCCACAAGAGGATTTAGATGGTGGCTTTGCCTGGCTTGAGCCGCCCTCCTCCTGCATTTATGGCCATTATCAAAGAGCTCCCGATGGATGGACGCACAGCAGATCCTGCTGGAGCCGCCCGCGGAGCCGGCTGGGCACGGAGGGTGTGGGGGGCACTGGGGGCAAAGGCATCAGGAAGCTTCAAAGGGGAAAAGGAGCACTTGGGGACTCCAGGAGGAATAAGGCATTTTCCTTAATTTTTTTTTTTTTTAAGGAATTAAAGCTCCAGGGGCTCAGTCCTGCAACTGCTTCTGCCCCCACCAAAATATCCTGCTGGAAATGCCCAGGGCTCAGGGATTTGGGGGCACCAGGAGGTATCCAACTGCTCCAGCACAACCAGCAAATACCAGTGGCATTCCCAGCCTTCTGAAATCAGGGAGCAGCTGCCCACAGAGGTGATGCAGAGACCCCCAGCCTCATCCTCCTGGGGAAGGGAGGACTTGGCGGCCCAGAGACCACAGCAATCCACGTCCATCTCCTCCCGTTCCACGGCATCCACAGAGAACCCCCCAAGGATGGACACGATCCCACCATTGCAAGTCTGCAATCCCGGGGCGCCAACCAACCCTTTGAGGACAAGACGCTTTTGGGAGAAGAGAAACCCAAACCCATGGAAAAGCCGTTCGCACCCTGGAAAACCCAGGGAGGGGGAGGGCGGCGGGCAGGGAGGAGTTGTCAGGGTTGAAATGGGACGTGAATGAGCGGCGGAGCGGGACAGATGTTTCAATGCTCCCCTTGGCAGTGTGAGAAAATTACTGTCCAGTGACCAAATGGCCGGGCCGGTTCCCACCCTCGCTGCTGCCCATTATCCCCAGCGCAAGACAAAGGCGGGCAGGGGGGCTGGGCAGGGAGAATCCTATTGTTCCCGCCCGCCCTAATTATGGAAATCTTGTTAATCTATTCAGCAGCGACTCTGAACTGGGCTTTTGTTCGGGGGTTTTTAGCGGGGAGCACCACCGAGGGTGTCCAACGGCTCGGCGTGGGGATGGGGTGCGCTGCCTCCCGCCGCCCCCACCCTGGGAGAAGCTCCGGCCATGAGGCCTCGGGATGCTGGGCTGCCCCAGAGCAGCATCTCGGGCTGAGGTGGCTTTGTTGGAACAGGGATATCCCGTCCTCAGCCCTGGTGTGCAGAGCACATCATGCACACACACACACATGTGTGTGCACACGTGTCCTCGCGCCCGTGTCGGCCCCACGCACGCGGTGCTGATGCTGGTGCAGGAAAGCTCCAGCAAAAATCCCGCAGGGATGACCCCACAGGCAGCATCTGCTGATGGCTGCAGCGATCCCACATCCCTGGGGGGATCAGGAGAGGGATCCAATGGGTTTGGAAGCCAAAGGGACGTGCAAGAGCAAACACGCTCAAGCTGGGGATGCACTAAAGCCAGGGTTTAAACCCAGCCCAAGTCCCCCGAGCCCTGGGAAGAGGGACCAGCCCCCAGAGGGAGTGATCCAGATGGGCTCAACCCTTTGGTTGGATTATCCCAGTCTTTGGGTGCCGGGCTGAGCCGTGGAGCCGCCTCCATCCCTCCTCCACCCCACGGCCGTCCCGCCGCTGTCGTGCCGGTTTAACGCTGACGGCTCCTCGGGGCCGGGCTGTCACTCGGAGCAGTTATGCTCTTTCCAAAATCCATTGAGCAGCTCCATTATCCCTGAAATTCCCGCAGCAGCGTGGCCCGGCGCGATCGGCTCCCGAAAGCCGCCCCGCTTCCAGGGGCTGTCCGACTTCCCAGGATTTTAATGCTCTGCTGTGCAAAGTTTGGGCCAGGGGAGGGAAAAACAGGATGCTGGAGCCTCCTTGCACAGCCCATGGCCCTCAGGAGCCCCAAAACCATGGATTTCCCACCTCAGGGATGTGCATGATGGATCTTCCATGCTGGACTGTGCACCCAGTGGTGGCTCTGGACAAAGAGCAGGAGAGAAGAGACTCCCACAAGTTTGCCCAGGGGTGGGAACGATTTTTTCTTCTAAGTTATGTATTTCCTGATGATCTTTTGGGCTACAGCTCCCTGTAGCAGAGCCCCAGAGCTTTGGGGTTCATCCCTGCCTCCTGGGAGAAGCACAGGGAAAGTGCAATGGCATCATCCAAGTGAAATCAGGGCTGTAAATCAAAATTATGGCCCTGCAGACACTGTGCTGACCCTCACAGAGGACCCGAGGCTCGTGGCAATGTCTCGGAGCTGCTCCAGCACTAACTCTGGGGATTAAAGCAATATTTGGGCACGTTGATACACGTCTTGAGGCCAGCCTCCCATCATCTCCAGTCAGTCCCTGGAACAGGCAGAGCCCATCCCAAAGGCAGGGCCAGGCCCAAAGCCACGCTCAGGTGTCATAACCCCACCACGATCCACCCCCAGCCCAGCCCAGGCGGGGATTCCGTGGCAAACACCAAGTTTTCCGAGGCAAACCCACGGGGGAGCTGCAGCGAGGGCTGGGATTGCAATCAGGGCAGGGCCAATGTACATGTGTTAAAAGGATTTGGGCCGGTTCCCCCCTCCCCGTGCCCTCTCCCAGCCCCCCCCGGGGAGGAACGGCCTCATCCCGGGCGATCCCGAGGCTCCGGCGGCCGCTCTGGCCGCTCATATATCAAGTGCAGAGCAGCTGGACACCAGCACAGGCCGGGAGTGACCAACGGGCCGTTGTCCATCTGTGCTGCCCCAGCCCAGGCCGGCGAATGAAAAATTCATCCGGGTCCGGCGGCAGCTGAACATCCCCATCTGTCACGGGCAGGGGAGAGGAACCCACCGCCAACAGCACCCGGGGGAGACGAGTCACGGCCCCTGGCCTGGGAATTCCGGGATCAAGGGGACACGGCCATAAAACCCGGGGGCTGTTAATAAGGAGGAGACGCGGGGGGGACAGATCGGAGGAATTCTGCTCCGCGCGTCGGGGCGAGAAGAAGGTGGGTGGCAGGAAAATAAAACGAAATGGGATGAAATGAAATAAAACAAAATGAAACATAACGAAATAAAAGACGGTACAACGAAATAAACCAAGCCAAACCAAACTAAAATGAAATAAAACAGAAATAAGAAAAACGGACCTAAACGAGTGAAAAAAGCCACCCGCCTTTGGCCATTTCTATTTTTCTTGACACCACTTGTCTCCAGGCCTCCTGGACCCCTCAGGCTGCTGAGATCTGACCTTCAGCCCTGCACCACCCCCAGGAACACGGGACAAAACCGCTCAGCTGCTTGTTTGGGTCTAAAACCCCCTGGAAATTGGAGCTGGTTCAGCTCCGCTCCACCAGCACGATCCTTCCGCTGTGCCAAGGATGAGCATTAATTCCAAATGATTAATTATCCCATTAATCCATCACAGTGCTGCCCACTCCCTGCCATGGGTGGCTTCAGCTCCCTCTGACAGTGTCCCTGCTCCTCCAATGGACCTTCTCCTGCCCTGAACCACCTCACTGCTGCAGGACCTCCCTCGGGGTGACGTTCCAGCTGCGGGCTCCACATCCCAGCTGTGGGTTCCACATCCCAGCTGTGGGTTCCACATCCCAGCTGTGGGCTCCACATCCCAGCTGTGGGCTCCACATTCCAGCTGTGGGCTCCCCCAGGACTCTGCCTGAAGGACAGTTCCCAGGTGGGCAGGAGGATTTTCCCAGGAGCATCCCTGACTGCTCGGGTCACCGGATCCCACCGTCGCCCAGGTCACCTCAAGGAGCAGGAGAAGCCTCAGCGTGTCCCAGGGAAGGGTCCCATGGGTGCTGCTCAGATCCCTTTTGGGATGAAGGTCCAGTAATGAACCCCCCAGGGGCAGGAGCCCCCAGCCCTGGGTCCATCTGCTGCAGGATCTGCCCTCAGGGGGGGTCAGTGCCGGGGAAGGGGCTGCAGGAGGGAGATAATTCCCGCCGTGCACCGTCCGTGGCGGCAGCAGCAGCAACGCTCCAGCTCCTCTCCTCCACGGAACGAATCAATCTTAATTAACTCTAATTCTGGGGAGCCTCCCAGCCCTACCCGGCACCGCCAAGGCCCGCTGTGTTTTCCGCCTCGGTGCCTGCCGGGCAACGCGCTCCGCAGGGAATTGGGCGCAACCTCCTCTTTTCCATCCTTTCTGCGCCTCCTTCCTCGCCGTCCCCATCACGAGCCCTGCGGGATGAGGGGTCCAGCCCCGGGAACCGCGTCCCAGCCCCACCAGATCCCGCCCGAGCGGGGCCGGGGAGGCCTCTCGCCGTGGCTTTTGTTTTCACAAGCCTTTTGACTCGCGGATTCTTTTTTAAACGCCGCCTCGGCAGCCTGAAAAGCCCAGCTCCCTCCTGCACTCCATTCACTAATGGATTTTCCAGAAGTTCCCCTTTTTTGGCTTCTTTCTTTGCTGACACTGCTGCCCTCATCCACGCCCGAGGGATGGATGGACTCTGATTTTGGGGATCCTTTGCTGCACTCCCACCTTCTGCACTCCGGGATTGCACGGATCCATGGCTATTATAAGCCAATTATAATTATACACCATCATATACAGAAATATATGATCGTTTTATATATACATGTATCTATATAAAAATATATATCACTATATGTATATATCTATCACAGCCTGTGTATTTATGTGCATATAAATATTGTATCCCAAGGTGAGATCTGCAGTGATGGTTTTTTGGTACCTGGCTCCCCATCAGTGGCACATCCAGAGCTGGGAGGCGACAACTCGGGTGGCCGAGATCCCATCCTGGGCAGGGATTGGGAGCAGCCCAGGGGGTCCCCAGGAGGGCCCAGAGCCATTGTCCCAGCGTGGAGGCTCCCAGCCCTGGCAAAGCCCAACCTGCTGGAATTTTAGCGGATTTATGTTGACAACACGTGGCCTGAGCCAGCGTTTGGAAGGAGGAGGAGGAGATGCTCTGGGAGCCAGAGGGAGCTCCGGGCTGGGAGAGGGGACAGGAGGCAGAACCTGAGGCCCCAAGCCAATTCCAGATCCAGCTGCAGCAATGCCAGCAGGGTAAGAAACTCCCACATCCCAACCCTTCCCTCTCACATCCACCCTGAGCAGAGCGACCTGCCCTCCCAAGGCGGGATGTGCAGGACGAGCCCTTCAAAACACACTCAACCCCTGTAACCCCCCGCGCGCCGCCCGGCCTCGCCACACGTCACCCCTGGCCTTTAATTACACATTTCTGCAGCCATTAGTCCTCTCGCCATCAATTACACCCACATTATCCCGCTCCGGGAGCAGCGGGACGCGGGGAGCGGAGTCAAGTGCTTCCCTTTCCAAAGGGAAGGAACGAGCCTGCGAGAAGAACGTTCCCTGCACACAAAGCAATCCCGGCAGCCGGCCGGTCCCGCGGCTCCTCGGAGGATGGGAAAGATTAATCACGGCGAAAGGATCCGGCTCCAGCATCCCTGACGCCGCAAGTGCTCCCCCCCAACCCCCAAAGCCCGGAGCCAGCGCCGCACCTCCCGTTATTTACACAGCGGAGCCTTTGTGCGGAGCCGGGCAGGGAGAGGCTCCTTATTCGGCGATTACTCAGCTGGGTTTTTTGTAGGCAAGACAAGCGTGGGTTAAAGTGCAGTTTGTCCTGACATTCGTTTTCACTTTCTTGGGGGCAAAAAAAAAAAAAAAGGGAAGGGAAAGGTGGCTTTTTTTCTTTGTGGAGGGAAAACACTGGTCTGGGTACCACAATTCCGCCAGCCGAGTGTCCCAGAGGGAGCACATCCCACCTCAACATCCCAGCCCAGGGAGGACACCCCATCATTGTGGTTCAGGGGGGGCACCCCAGCACCCCTCCATAAGGAGTAGACTCCGGCATCCCACCCAGGAAGGACACCTCAAAACCCTGACCAGGGAGACAGCCCAACACCCCGCAGGCACCACCACAACACAGGCCACAGCGGCATCACTGTAATTAAATAAACATTCCCCTTTTTCCCCCCTGATTGAGCTGCCTGTGCTCAGGAGAAAGGAGTCAGGAAGAAAACCTCTCCTTCACATCCTCCCAGCTCTCTCCGGCAGCACTGCGAGGCCTCGGCGGGTTTATCGGGGCCCCCATAAAGATCCAGGGCTGCTGATAAGCGACCCTAGGCAGCCCCAGGGCAGGGGAATCACGAGGGCCATCGGTACAATTTAACCAACAGTAACTCCAGCTGCTGCCAGGACACAAGGCCAGGGGAGGTTTTACAACGCCCTTGTCACACAGCAAAATAAACTTTGCCGCGGAGGGACGGAGCCGATTCCCGACTCCTGCTCCCAGGACACAACACTCCGAGCAGCCCCGTGTGGGCACGGAACCCTCTGCACGTCCAGGATGGGATTTATGGAGCAGAAAAAGCTCCATGATCTCGCTCAGGGCTCTGCAGCACGATGGAGGGGATAAAGGGAGAGTCCTGTCATGACATGAACTAGCCGAGTCCAAAGGAAAAATCGACAGGAAAATATTCCAGGAGTCATCACGGCAGCAGGACCTGGCAAGGGGACAAACTGGTTTTCAGAACTGGGAATTGCCAGGGGCTGGCACTGGGAAGAATTGCTTTATGCTGCTGATCCAGCAATGGGAATTTTCCCACTTAAGACTCCCGGGGTTCAGTCCCAACAGTTCCCTTCGAACTGTGTGACGACAACACCATGTGTGTCCCACCACCAGCATCACCAGTACCACCAGTAAAGTATCACCACCAGTGCCACCACCAGCACCACCAGCATCACCACCTGGGATGAGCTTTCCTGAGCCAGAGCCCCATGACGTTGGCAAACACGCGTTACCAGCACATCCCTCCACGCCCAAAAGAGAAGGAAAACATCTTTATTTTGCTAAAAAGCTGCCAGAGAAGGACCTGTCCTGCCGGGCCCCGGAGCTGGAGCCAGAGCAGAGGAGGGAGGAATGAAATACTGGGAGCCAGCAGCCTCAAGCTTTCCTGCACGCTGCGAAATTCCAGCTGACACTTGGCCAGATGCGACGGGATTTGCCCTGGGATGACAAAAGGAGCCTCCGGACAGCCCCGTCAAACGACATAGCTCCCTCCAGCCACGGAACCACTGGAGCTCAAAAAATGAAACTGAGGAGTGTTTACAAAGGCAGAAACGAGGGTCAGCGTCGCGCAGGGGTCACCAGCGCTTCTCTGGACGCATTAATGTCATCGCAGGGAAATTCCCTCCAGGAATCCTCGCTCCAATCCACATCTGCTGCCGCAAACGCTGGCTTGAGGGGTTTCTCCTTCCCTGCACGCCACCCACCTCCTTCCAGACCCAAGAAGGGAGGCACAGGAAGCCCAAATCATTGGAAAAGCAGAGAGTAAATAGAAGAAAGGAGAACATTTGGCCGTTTGTGGCATTCCTACCCTCAGGAATATCCCCTCAACTGGGAGGACGCACAAATAACTAACAGGAATGAAGCTGGCAGCATCTGCAGATGCCCTGGCACACGCTGCCAGGCTCCTTCCAGGACTTTCTGAAGGACACTAGAGATGCTGTCACTCAGGAGGACTGCTGCACACAGTCACTTTATTCCCTGTAATCCGCTGGAGCGTTGCGGGATGCGCTGCCAGCTCTGGAGCCGATCACTCCCGGAGGCTCTCGTGTTTATCTTTTCCATGAGGGAAGGAGGAGGCGAATGAAGTGACCCGATGGCCACTCCCTTGGCCTAAGGTTGGGCCCTCACAGCTGTATTTGGCCACCCAAAAAAACATCCTTCGGGCCTTTTTTCCCCTCCTGTGGCTACTGGAAGTGCCGGGAGCGGAGGGTGGATGTGGGGTGAGGGCTCAAAACTTTCAGCCCACTTATCCAGGCACTCTGATACGGATCTGTGAGCAGCCTGAAGGAGGGATTTGGGAAAAACCACAGCCCCTCCTTGGATCAGAACATGCAAACCACCATCAGGATCAGGTTCTGGCCACCAAGCCCTCCCCAAATAAAGCAGAGGAGGGAGCTGCAGTGGGGAGGAAGGCCATTGATGGGCACAGACATGCTGGGTTCTTCACCAACTGGATTCTGTATTCCAGAGCATCCAGAGAAAACCGCCTTGGAGATTTCTCCGTGTTTATTGCACATTTTCCCCTGGGAATTAACTCCGACGGGACACAAGAAGGGTTTGGGTTACGGGGCCGTGTCGAACCGGCACCGAAGCCGAGATGCCGTTAAAGCCCCCACCCGGCCCTCGGGAGGCAGAAAAGGGCTGGAAAGGGAGGGAGGGAGGAGAAAACACTGGCTCCAGATAAGCAATTGTTAACATGATCCATATGGTTCACAACGCGCCGCTCTGTTTAACCAAAATGATAATGGCAAAAGGGAAGAATGCGGCGGGGGCTCGGCGGGAGAACAAAGGCGGCCGCGGAACCTTCCCCGCTCCAGGAGTCGGGAGCGGGGAGAGCCGAGGGCTGCAAAACCCTTCCTTGCTCCAGAGGAATGAGTGGAGAGAGCCAGAGGCTGCTCCCCGCCCCGCTTCCCCACTCCAGGAATTGTGAGTAGAGAGAGCCAGTGGCTGCAAAACCCTTCCCTGCTCCAGGAATCGTAAGCGAGGAGAGCCAGAGGTTGCAAAAGCCTTCCCTGCTCCAGGAACTGTGAGCAGGGAGATCTGGCAGCTGCTCCCTCATTCCCTGCTCCAGGGGAACGAGTGGGGACAGCCAGAGGCTGCTCTTCCTTCCCTGCTCCAAAGGAATGAATGGTGAGCAGGGAGAGCCAGTGGCTGTCCCCCCATTCCACGCTCCAGAGGAAGAAGAAGGGAAAGCCAGAGGCTGCTCCCCCTGGCCAAGCACCCCGAAACCCACCCAGCTCGCTCCTTCTTCTCTGCAAAAGCTCTCCAGCTAAAACACGGAGCAGGGAGTGAAACTGCAGCTGTCAGCAGCAAAATAAATAAATAAATAAATAAATACACGTATAAAGTACCTATTAAGTGGGATATTTTCATAACCAACAACAAAGCTTGAATGGGAGCTGTGGGGCAGGGCAGCGTGGATGTAAACACCGAGCCCGTTCCTCTCGGATCTGGGATGAATTCAGCCCTGGGTGTTTATGTTATTGCAGGATCCCGCAGCTTTCCAAGGAACACAATACAGTACGTGCCATTCATTATCCCAGCAAGTCCCCCAAGAGAAAATGTCAACACACTTCTGCTGAAGAGAGCTAAAGCAAATGTTTAATGTGATAAACAACTGCCGGGCCTCAGGCCCTGGCGAAATGTTTAATTCAGAACCACCTCGAGAGCAAACAGGCGCCGGAGCGCCCGCACGGGAAACCCTGGAAGCGCTGGAGCAGCGGCCCGGAGAGCCCTGGGAGGAACCAGGGAGAAACCTCATCAATTCCCATCAGTACATCCATCCCGAGCCGTTATTGTGTCCTGCACCCTCCACATCAAACACCCCGTGCCCCCAGCTCTGTCCAGAATTCCATTCTGCACCTTCGCTCCCTGAAATCCGTCACAAAACCGGGATCCAATTCATGATAAACGTTCATTTTTGTGATCCCGGAATGGAACGAGGAATGATGTGAACCAGCACACGGCGCCTCCAAAACCAGGAGAACTGATGTTTGGAACACACCAGATAAAGTGACTTAAACCTTTCCTGGTGCTCTTTCCAAATGCCTCCTGTCCCCCGAGTGGAAAGAGCCCATTTCCAAAAAAAAAAAAAAAACAAAAAACACAAAAAACAAAAGGACCTTTCAGGCAAAGCTTGCAACTAAAAATCCCCCTCAGCTCCTCAACGCCGCGACTGTTTTGAAGGCGAGCGCTCCGGCGTGCGCTTGACGTGCGACAGCGGCCGAGGGAGCGCGCATTGTTCCTGGGGGGAGAGGGCTGGAGGGCCAGAGGGAGGGATGGAGGGACGAAGGGGTGGGAGGAGGGAGGGATGGAAGGAGGGATGAGTGGATGGATGGATGGAAAGAAGGATGGTTGGGTGGAATGGATGGAAGGAAGGACGGACGGTTGGTCCACCCCACCGTGTGCACTCTCCGGGCTTGGAAGCCACCAGGACCAGATTCCCCTTGTGACCAGGCTCCCCCGGGACCAGCCTCCCGCCCCGGGGCGGGCTCATGTCACCAGCGCGTCCCCCGGCGCTCCCCGCACCCTTTTAGGGGGAAGAAGGGAGGGGAACGCCAAAGGCCCCGGCAGCGAGGGCTGCCCCGTCCCTCGGGAGGGCTCGGGTTACCGGGAGCACCAGCCCCCACACGCGACCCCCCCCACCCCGCCCCGCATCCCCAGCCCGGCTGGTTTCTCCCCAAACCCCCGCTCGGCGGTACCGCGGGGCGGGATCCGCCCGCGCCCGCATCCCGGGCAGCGCGGGGGATGCTCGGCCGGGCCGCCCCGGCTCCCCCCCACCATCCCGGTCCCTCCCCCGGCCCCGCTCACCTCCTCATGCCGGCGGGCCCTTTTAGCGCAGCCCGGGCGGCCGTGCCGGGCGCCGCATCCTGCGCTGCCGCCCGGACAATGCGGGGCGGCGCGGCGGCCCCGGGCGGCGGGGGCTGGGGCCGGCGCTGGGCTGGGGCTGGGGCTGGGGCCGGGGCCGGGGCCGGGGCCGGGGCTGGAGCTGCCCCCGCTCACCGCCCACCGCCCACCGCCCACGGCCCGCCCCTGAGCCGCGGCGGGGCGGAGCGGGGCGGGGCGGGAGGCCGCGGGGATGGGCGCGGGGCGAGCGCGGGGATGGCGATGGGGCGGTGAGGGGGGGACCTTGCGTCTCGGGACCCATGCACCCCGACTCCCTGACACACAGCGTGCCACCCGTGCGCGCTGGCCCTCAGCATCCCAGCATCCCTGCACCCCGATCCTCAGCATCCCAGCATCCCTGCACCCTGATCCTCAGCATCCCAGCATCCCTGCTCCCTGATCCTCAGCATCCCAGCATCCCTGCACCCTGATCCTCAGCATCCCAGCATCCGTGCACCCTGATCCTCAGCATCCCAGCATCCCTGCACCCCGATCCTCAGCATCCCAGCATCCATGCTCCCACACACCCTGCCTTCCTGCATCCCAGCACCCCAGCATCCCAGAAGCCGTGCTCCTCGAGCCACTTCACCCCAGCACCTCAGCACCCCGACCTTCTGCACCCCAGCACCCATGAACCCTGCACCCCAACATCCCTGACTCCTGCACCCCAACTCCAGCCCTGCCCGTGCCCCCGAGGACGCAGCTGTGGCACTTGGGCTGGGTCCTCCTCAGCTGCCCAACTGCTCTCAGAGGAATCCCAAATACCTGGAATATTTTCCTACTATTAGTTTACCGTGCAAAAATAAAACAGTTGCCCCAGGGATAGTGTGTCACTGGGAGGTGGCCACAGGACAACCCGTTTATTAAGGCATTATCCACCCCCTGAAAACTCTGGATACACTTAGGCTTCGGGATCAGCTGTGCTGGGGCTCCAGGCAGCACACTCCCTTCTCTGGGCCTCAAAATTCCCCTTTTTTGGGTGGGTTTTCCCCAAGAACGCCCTGCAGCTGCTTCGCTTTTGCTCTCCGAACCCCTGCTCCATTTTAATTAACCACCCCAGGCTCTTCCCTGATGGAATCACAGCACGGCATTATTCCCTCAGCCCAACGTTGTGTCATATCCCTCAGGGATTAGGGCACATTTTTCTCTCTGGAAGCAGATGAGCATTCCCTGTCCTGGGCAGATGCTGGAGCGACAGGAGCCTCTGCCTGAGCCCTCCTGGGTGACACAGCTCAGCTGCCCAGGGTGCCACAAAGGTGCTGCTGAAGATGCCAAGCACCAACCTCCCTCAACCAAATCAATTAATTTGGCTCCAGCAGCAGGTCCTCAGAACTTCCCAGGACTGCAGGACCGTGACTTTGGCCGCGTCCATCCGGACGCTGCCCTCCCAAAAACAGTATCTAATGATACTAATCCCAGCAAGGCACAAAACGAGCCTGACATTTGCTGTGGTTCCGGTTTCAAGGGGTATAAGCTGCCTTTTATTGAACTGGGGAGCCGGATTTCTGGCCCTGCTCGCAGAGTTCAACCTCACCTCATTAGCCAGGGAAAAGCTGGATGGGAACTGCGGGGTCACGCAATTTATTTTCACTAATCACTCCCCATGATTCCTTTAAAAAATAAACTCCTAATCAAAAGTCCGAATTCGTTAATTATTTCTCTGTTTGATCAGCAATAGAAACCATCAGCAGAAATCCGTGCTGACACCTTCTCCTTAGAAACACTGGGGTTTCTCTTCTCCCACAGGGAAGCCGGCATTCCACAGCTCACATTAGGCTTTAACGGCAAAATATGATAATCCGAGGGCTGCGGGTTGTGGACATGTGATGCCTGATATTTGCTGCTGGTTCACAGAGGGGTGACAAGTCCCTGCCTCGGCTCAGGCTTCCCTTGGCAGGAGCAGCTGGGCCAGGAGCGGGGCTGAGGAGCTCCAAGCACCCGACACCGAGCGAGGGGCATTAATCGAAGAGGCCTCTAATTATTTAATGTCCTTCTTCCCTCGGGATTGGGAACAGCTATAAATTCCCGCTGCAGAGGGTTTCAGATCTGGCCACAAAGCCAGAGAGAGAGTGAGCTGGGATGCTCAGGGTTCTTCCCTGGGTGGTGGGATGGGGTTTGTGTTGGCTTTGGCTGGAAGGGAGATGCCGGATTGGGACCTGCCTCGGTTTCAGAGAGCAGCTCCTTAAAAAGAGCAGGCCAACAGTTCATGGCCTTGTGGCACTGCCAGCAAGGTGACTTCATCCCTGTGAATCACCACAGTGAGATGAAGAGGGTTAGAGAGAAGGATTTTCATCCCAACCCTTCAGTGCTGGAGACTCTGCCTGTGCTCAGAGCCAGGTCTGGCTGAGAGACCCCAAGAACCGGCCAAGGGACCCCTCACCAGGGGACTGGGAAACACATCGGTGTTTTTGGGGGGTCTCAGCCCCACCAAGTGCCCAGGATCCTGCTGGAAACCCCATCCATAAGAATCCAACCCGCAGGCAGAGCAGCTGATCCTGCTGGAACACGCTGCCTTCGTGTCAGGGAGCAATTACCCTCCGGCCCAGCACTTAACTCTTCACACCTCCAAAAGCAGTAAAACATGCAAGACCATGGAAAAAAAACTCATGGAAACCCTGGACGTGATCTCTCCTGGGGCACAGAGGCCATGGGGGAGGATGCCAGTGCAGGCAGGGGGTGGATGGGTGGGCAGGAGCTGAGGGGTTGGTGGTGAGAATGGGTCGGAGACCACGTGGAGGAAGGAGATGAGTTTGTACCCAGATCCTGGGGGGCCTCATCCCAGAAAAGCCACAGATCCCAACACAGGGCACCCAGGGCTGTGCATCCAGGGGTGTCCAGCTCGGACTTCTCCCCCTGCTCCCATCTCCCTGTTCCCTCTGAGACACTTCTGGCAAACCGGGAAGGGGGGGAGGAGCTGGGATTCTGCCCGGGGAGACATTACACCACAGTGGTCATTAAAAATCTTCCCAGGCCCCCAACTCCCTCATTCAGCCCGACAACCATCAATCTACAAATTATTTTAAAGCACCGTGCCCGAGCGGAAGGTGATTTATGCCCTACAAGGCTCGAGCTATTTTCATTTGTCTGATTTATTAACGTTACATAAAATTACAGAGAGCTGCTGATTTATTGGCAGCAGGGCTGCTGGATCCCCCCTGCTCTCTCCCAGGATTTGGGGATACCTGCTCTGGGTGAACAAGACCAAAAGCACACCAGCTCCTAAGAGGGACAACCTCGGATGTGCTCTTGGAAAGCAAAGCCCTTCAGGCCCCAAGAATTGCAGTTTTCCTCTCAGGAATGGGTCTCTTGTTTACAAAGAGCTTGTGCTGAATTCCTGCAGGAGATGATGCTCGTAAATAAGCAGAAAACTGGGGGATGAGTTCTTGGCTTTAGCAATAAGAGACTCCATGTCCCATGTGGGGTGTTTGAGCAGCGCCGTCCCCTCCCTGGCCTGAGTGAAACCTCTGATTTCAGTGGCTGCAGTGGAGGGGGTGTGGGGCAATGCAGGGGCCCAGGACCCCCCCTCAGCCTCTGCTGAGAGCACAAAAAGAGTTTAACAGCTTCATCTCCCACATCTGGTTGTGCTTAAAATCCGTGTAGCTAATAGGGCCTTTTCCAGCCCAGTGAGAGCTGAGCCTGGAGCGCCCCTGGATTGGGAATCCCGGCTCCTGCTTGCAGTCCAGCTCACTCCTCATCTCCTAGAGAGGTGAGGCTGCCTCAATTCCCTTCCCTTTCTCCTTGGAGGAGGGACACGACCCCGGGCTGGTGGCTTTGCAGTTGGTGGTCCCAGAGAGAGAGGAACAAAATGGGTGAGCTCTGAGCCCCAGAGCATCCCAGGGATCCCCTTCACCCCAAATTGTGCAGAGGTGGGGAAGGCAGAGGCTCTGTTAGCAGCTTTATTTAATGAAAGTGGCTCCCAGGGATCCCTGTCCACCCCGAGGAGGGCCCTGTGGGCTCATCCCCACTGCCAGAGGAGCGGGGAGAGGACTTCCAGCAGCTCTTTGTTCAGCCCCTGTTTGCATCAGGAAAACCATAATTCAGCTCTGGGATCTCACCCCCCCGAGGGGCAAGCACATCCCCTTAATTAAAAAAAATAGTCCCACGGATTGTGAGGACAATTTGGGGATGAGCCACCAGGGTGGAGCCAGCAGAGCCACCACGGGGCTGGGTGGCTGCACCGACGGCGGCTCCGGCCGAGGGTCCAGCCGGGGGTTAAATCCCCCCGAACTCTCGGCTCGACAGCAGCGACCACAGGCCCAGGGCAGGCACAAAGGGAGAAGATTTATCTTGAGAGGCCAAATCCACTTAGAGGAGCTTTAGGGGCCATAAATTGATTGCTCAGGGGACACACCACGGCGGCAACAGGAAACAGCTCCACGTTTACGGAGGTTTCTGTGCTTTCTCCGCGTCGCGGCCGCTGAGGGGGCTGAGGCTGCAACCAAAGCTCGTGGGGTGGGGTTCAAAGGAGGTGCTGGACCCTTTGGAAAAGGGGATACGACATCCCCATGACTGTGGCAGCCCCTCATCTTGTCATGCCAGTGATCGCCATGGAGTCGGGGCAAGATATGACGTGGAACCCTCATTAAGGTGGGAAGGAGCGCAGCTTTCCTTGGGATTGATCCATCCCAGGGCCAGCTCCAGCATCCCAGGGAGCCATGTGTCCCATGTCCCATGGCTGTTGCTGCACCAGCAATGGGTGCTGGGAAGCAGGAGCTGGGGGTGTAAACCCAAAGCAGCACCAGGACGATGACAGAATCAACCCCCTTATGAAGAACTGCATCCCAACAAAAGTGAGGGATCAAAACCAGCAAATAACAGCAAATGTGACTTTTTCTGCTCCATTTCTCCGACTCATCTTTTCTTTCTCCTCCTGTCCCTTATTTTCAGCCAACGAGATGTTTGCACCCGAGGTGAGAAGCAGGGAGAGTTTTCCCCTGGAGGATTTGGCTCCGTGGACCTGTAGGATCCACCGGGATCGGGGACTTCCCTGAGGATGCCACGGAACCCTGGGAGGTCAAACGACATCTGTGCAACCCCCCAGTGCAGCCCCTGCACAATCCCTCCCTGACCTATTTTCCACTCCTTTCCCCACACCAGTTTTCTTCCAGGGGCCAGAAATTCCTCTGCACAAGTGGCCTCATTGCCAGTAAACATCAGCCGAGCACCGGCGGCTCCGCGTGTGAAACAGAGCGGAGCGACGGCCGCGCTCCAGGGTGGGCACCGACGGGGCCAAGTGCCAGGAGGGGGTCCCACAGCACCTTCCCCCTGAGCTAACACTGACCCGAGCCTCAGAGGGGCCTAATTTAGGCATGTGCTTAAAGCTGTGGAGAGCTGAGGATGAAGAAGCGGACGGGACCCCAGAGCATCCCACACGGACAACAGAACCTCCCAGGAAACGCTGCAAAACCCCGGAGCATCCTCCTCCCCTCGACTGACGGGGCAACCTTCCCTCCAGAGCAGCAGCCACGGGGGTTTAAATCCAGGGATTCACCCAAATTTTGCAGTGAAAGGCTCGTTTGCCCCTTGCATTTAAGGCAGGCGGTTTCTAAACCCTCGCAGCGCCTTCCCCGCGCGGCGGCGGCGAAGCCCCGACGGGAGCACAATGGAGTCTTGTTTCTGGTAACCCGAGATGCCTCGGTCCCAGCTCTTTAATTTTAGACTCCAACACGCTCGCATTCCTCAGCACTACAATGGCAGATATTTATACTCTGGAATGCAGAGCCCGGTGCTAATTTAACAGGGCTGGGTAACCCAGGGCCGCTCTGCGGAGCGGGCCCTGGCGGAGATAAAATTGGATCAGGCGGAGTTTTATGGGTTTACAAATCTTGGCATTTGTTCGCTGGCCCCCTCGGATCCCCCATAAAAGTTAAACGATGCTCCCTGGGAAGGCAGCGGTCACCTCGCCGAGCAGATGGACAGGGCAGCTGGGAAGGGTGGGAGAGGGTGGCCAGACCTCCCCCGAGGGGCCATATAGAGCCAAGGAATGGCTTGGAAGGGTTGGGAGGGGCCTGAAAGGTCACCTAGTTTGAGGTTCAAACCCCCTAGTGGTCACCTGCACGTTGAGTCCACCCTCTGGACGCAGGAGGGATCTGTCCAAGAGTGCAGAGCGAGAGGGAACTGCTGGTTTAGCCCCTCACACAGCACCTCCTGCTTGAGCTGATGGGACTGTGGAGGATCCCAAGTCCCAGGTCTGCTGCAATGCCAACAAATCCCTTCTGTAACCCTCAGCATGACTCTTTCAGATTCTTCTGGTAATTTTTTCCCACTGTTGTTCTTGGGAAGGACCTTCTCACTGGGCCGCAGCAGCACCTCAAGCTGTTCCAAAGGGGCGACCTCCCTTTGCTTCACTGGAGCAGGTGAGGTCTCAATCTGTTCCTCTTGACCACCTATAAATTCCAGGAAAACGAGAAGGCTGCCCTTGAAATCTCCTTGACATGGCTGATGAGTCTGGAGCTGCTACAGGACCCTCACAGCGCCTTCATCTTCTCCCCAGCCGTAAAGGACGAGGTTGAAGCTTCCTCTGGGCTCTTGGATGGATGTCTGAGGGAGGCCTGTCCCTGAAGGAGGACGCTGCAGGACAGCAAACGCCCCGGGAGCAGGGATGATCTCCATTTCAGAGCCGTGGAGGCCGTGGCGTTGCCCACTCGTGCGTGGAGGAGGCCACGGCAACGCCGGCAAAGTGGTCCCAACCCCAGCGGGTCGGGGGGCGGCAGCTAATTGAGAGAGGAGCAGTGTTAGCAGATAAGGGACGGGGTCAGCCCAGCAAAGCTAAATCCTTGACCTGTTATTTAAAAGGTCGGGCAGAGTTCAATGGACTACTCCAGGTCAATTCACTCAATTAAAATATTAAAAGTTCGAGACAGGAGCACAGGGATGGAGGTTATTCCCCTCTCCTGGCGGGGGGAGAGAGATTAGGGATTATGGCAGGGGGTCCTGGTGGGCCAGGGAACGTGCAACAAGAGGCAAGGAGCAGAGATTCATTCCCAAATCGGATAAGGAATCATAAAGGTTGGGAAAGCCCTCTAAGATCCTCGAGTCCAACCATTAACCCCGCACTGCCACGCCCACCACTAACACAGGTCTCCACTCAGCACAAGTTGTAATTTGATGACTGTAAGACAAAAATCTCTGGCCATATCCAATGCTGCAGAATCCAGCAGGCAGCAGGGCTTGTCCCGGGCTCAGGAGCCCAAAATCTGTAGATGACAGCAGGGATAAGAGAGGAGAATCCACGAACCCCCGTGTCCTCAGCCTTATGTCCACCTCCAGCTGCTGCGTCCCCACCACCAGCCATGAGAAGAACAGCACCCACAAGCTGCTCAAGGACCAAGCAGCCAAGCAGGAGCAACATCAGCCAGAACTGGCCTATCTTTCCGCAAATACTCGAGGATAAGCTGCGATTCTTCTCCCTCCTGCCCCAGTATTTGTCCAGCTCCAAGCCTGGCTGATAGGGCCACACGGTCCTCTCAGCAGCCAGGCTGCAGTCCTAGCTCCATCAGAAAGGGTGGAAAACTGCCCAGATCTCATCAGCTGGATCAAGGAGAGCAGTGTCCTGCCTCAGGTGAGCAATGTCACCCTCAGTTTGTGTCCGTGAGGTCCCACGTGAGCCCTCGTGGAGCAGCAGAGGTTTTCTCCAAGCAGAGGTGGCTCCTCCCCACGAGCTTCAAAGGGTAAATAAAAGCTTTCAGCAAAATTAGCAACAGAAGGAATAGATAAACACTAAGGAGATATTGACTTCTGTTGAGGTGAACGTCAAGATTTATTGACCTGGGGAGGTAAATATTGACCAAGGCAAGGCTAAGGTCAATAATTAACTCAGGGGATGATAAATCAACGCACAATGAAACATGAACTCTGAGCGGGCATCGTTCCAGACGTTTTGGATGTCTCCACTGAGGAGCCTCTTGACTTGCTGCAAGATTTTTGGTCAAGTAGAAGGACTTCAAGCACACTGCAGATGTGCCTACTGACCTCCAGAAACCAGGAAAGAGGAGCAGGATTTTGATGAAGCAAGGCCTAAATTTGAAGAATCTACAGCTCTGAGCCTCTGAATTGGTTCAGTTTTGGGAGAAGAAAACCAAGGTCTCCTGTCCATCCATCCATCCATCCATCCATCCATCCATCCATCCATCCACATTCCACCTCTCCAGGCAGTTTGGCTCCTCTTGTCCCCAACACTGGGGACACAAGACAAACTTCTCATTGTGGCAGCTCAGGCCCTTCCCCTCTGCTGCTCTTCGTGCTTTTCGACCTGCTTTTCCCACAACAAGCCTCTGCAAGCAGCTGCCCCACACAGATCTTCGTGCTCTGGTTTCCCCCTCAGCTCCGGGCTGAGAGCCGTGTCCTGCCCTCTCCCACGGCTCTGCTGGCACAGGTAAGACCAAACCACGCCGTGGCACGGGCAGGCAGGAGGTTCCCAGCGCCATTCCAGCGTCAGGGGGGTGCCACATCCCGGGCCGGCAGCGCGGCTCCGAAGGGAAGCGCCGACGGCAGCGGGGCTGACGCCTGACGGAAAGCAGAGCAACATCTCCCTTGTCAGGAGCTTTTCTCGCTCGCCCTGCACCCTGGCTGACCTCGATGTATACGAGGATAAATTAGTTAAGATAGAAGAAACACCCTCGTTAAGCTCCTCGGTGTGAAACTGCAGTGTGGGAGGGGGAGAGGGGGTTGTGCTGGGAGGGGGGAGCTCACGGACTGATCCCGGTGGAGGGTGGGAAGCAGCACATCCCCCTCAGGGTGATCCAGAGGCGGAGGAGATCCCCGCCAGCAGGCTGAGCATCCTTAAGGGGACATTTGGTGCTGCTTACCTCAGCTTCCAGACACTTCTGCACTGACCATTTCTAATGTTCTGATCCTGTGGTGCCTCTTTCCCGGTCTCAGGGAAATGAGGTGGGTTTTCCTCAGCCCATCCCGCTCCCCACGCGCACAGCCCCTTCCCCCGGGAGCGCAGGGGCCAGGGGCTGAGAAATCTGGCAGTAATTAGGGCAGGGAAAGTCCAAACCCTGCTGGGTTGCTTCAACCATCAACGTGTCACGGCCCAGGAGGGAAGGTTTTCCACACGCCAGATTCAGATGTCAGCAGCAATAACCCGGCAGATGAACAAGGGCCAAGGGGCCCACTGGTGGCACCAGAGTCACCACCCTGCCCCCAAAAAGGGGGAAGGAGAGGGGCACAGGGACCCCCACAGCCCCAGCACAGCCTGAACTCTCTCCAAACTGCTCAGAGCCCAAAAGAGACACTGAAAAGCTGAGTTTGCCATTGAGGAGGGTGGGTTTAGGGCATTGAAGCGGGGTGGGGGTGGCACCCAGTCTCCCAAATCAGTCCCTGAGAGCTGGTGGGGCTGTGCCTGCACGGGGAGACAGTGGGTGTCCTGTCCCTCTGAAGCTGCTGGTGCTCATCAACAGCGTTATTAGAGAGGCAGAGGTGAGGGCTGGAAGTGGTTTGACCTTGGAGAGAGGAGCTTCTCTGTCATCCCTCCCCTTCCCCCCGCGCCGTAACGAGGGGCTTTGCAATCTGTCAGCGCTCCGACGCGCCGGCAGGAAACACTTTTTATCCAAGTAATTAATTTAAAACCTATTAAACAACTGCAGAAAGGAGCCCGTGCACATCTCGGGGTGAGTGGAGCTGCAGGAGAGAACCAGGAGCTCCAAAATCCCCCACAGGGTGTTGAACACAACTCACCCAGGAAGGCTGCAAACCCAACGGGACAGGGCAGAGCGCTGGGTCCAGAGAGCGGCTCGAGCCGGGGGATCAGGTGCCTGGGAAGCTCTGGATTCCCATCTCAGCCCCAAAAACACCCCCAGGAGCTGCTCCCACCTCATACAAACCCCCTCCAGGTCCCTCCCCGTGGGGCTGGGGGTGGGTGAAGGGGTCCCCTCTCGGGCCGGGGGCGAGCGTGGAGGGTCTGCATTGTTTTTTTTTTCCGCCCTCATAAATCACCGCTCTTTGTGGCCCCTTCCCCAGGCACGGCACAATTCAGGTTAGGTTATAAATAGGATCCTGGACTCTTTCAGGTTGATAAAGGCCGAGAGGGGTGGAGCAGCAGGGAGGCGGCACGACTACATAACACTTTCATTGCCCTGTCAAAATAAAGAATACCGCCGCTGCCGTCCCCTTCTCCCGCAGCATATATCAGCCAGGCTCCTGACACCACATTTCAGGCCAAAACAGGGATTAAAAAAACACCCCCCGCAACAACCAGGCCCTCCCTCTGTTTCCCAACAGGGCAGAGGCATCGGTAGCCCAGCCCCAAGCCTGGTAGCCCAGTGGTGCTGCAGCTTCCGTGGGAGCTCAGCTTTGTGCTGGTTGGTGCCCAGAGCGTGGCTGTCACCCCAACAGCTCAGGGAAATGATGGTCACAAAAAGAAGGAAGGTCCTTGCTTTGGGGATGTTGCTCACAGGAGGGTGTTGGGATGCGTTCCTGGGGACTGTGGGGTTTGGGATTGTGGTGGTCCAAGTCCAAGGTTTGGGGCTGTGGTGCTCCCAGCCCAGGGTTCAGCCCTGACTGCTGCAGGATTAACACCCAGGCACATCCCACTCCTCTGGGAGCATCCTCCTGGACCCGGGAGAGGTGCCATCACCACATCCCTTCCCCGTGCAGGACCCCCATCCCCAGATACAATGAGCCCCTTTACAAGGAGCTTCCCCCCCAGCGAACCCCCGGCCGGGCCCAGGGACAAATCGGACACAGATCTGCCTTTAACAGCTCCAGTGATAAAAATGCCAGTTTATTGGAAACACATGGAGTATTTATAGGGGACATCAAAGCAGGAAGGAGGTTTACATAGCAACAGGCCAGATTAAGCAGAAGGCATCTGCTTTTTCGGCAGCCACGGGGCTCTCGGGAGGCACAATAAACCGGCGGCACACTGGCCCTTTCATTCCCTCCTTCGGGGAAAGCAAAGGTTGGCAAAACAAAATACAACCACATGCCCTGTCCCGTAAAACATGACAGGAATGGGAGCATCAGGTTACGGCTGCACCCCAACACCAGGCTGGGGGGGACAGACGGCCCTGGGTGTTCAGTGTCACTGCCCCAAATGGCCCCTTGTCCCCCTCGTTCCCACCACCCTGGGCTGGGAGTGGCACCAGCATCTCCTGCCACGTGGTGATGCTGATCCCTGCCCCGCTGCCAGGAGCAGGATTGTCCTCCAAATTGCAGTGTGTTCCCCGGGGAAAAGCCTTTGCCTTGCCCAGCGTGCACGAAAAGGAGCCGCTCGGGGTTTATTTGATCCTTGTGGGCTCTTGAGGGACGAGAAGCGAAGAATCGTGGAATCATTTAGGCTGGGAAGGCCTCTGAAGTCGTGGAGTCCAACCAGTAAAGCAGGAGCAGGCAGGGGAGAGGAGGTGGCATCTGGCAGCCCCAGGCAGAGCCCCTGCACAGCTCCACCAGGACACATCCCAGCAGGGTCGGGATGACGGGGAATCACCGCAGCAGGGATGCTCTGCTGCTCCATCAGCAGCGGGAAGAACCAGCCAGTGAGTGCCAGGGCTGGTCCTGGACACTGGGAGGTGCTGGGAGGTGCTGGGAGATGCTGGGAAGAGGCTCCGGGTGGTCCTGGGCAGGTTTGGCTTCCCACTGGCAGCGGGACCCCCCGGCCCGGGGCTGAACCAGCGGCGCCACCGCGTTCCCAGACCACAGAGCCTTGTGTTAATTAACCTTCCAAACACTCCCCTAATATTTTGCCAAATCTAATAAGGCAGCACTGGCCCAGGGGCTGCGGGGCCCGGGGGATTCCCTGTGGATCCAGCAGTTTTCTGTTGCCCACCCCTCACCTCGGGGCCTTCCCTCTCTCTGCTGGAGGGTGCTGGGGTTCATTGTCTTCACTGCTGTGATGAGCTGCTGATCTCAGCCTGCCCACCCTGCACAGCCTTCCCAAAAAAAAACCTGGAAAAAGGGACAGACTGTTTTCCACCTGAGAAACAGCAGCCCCAGCTCCCTCTGAAACAGCAGCATCGTATCCACCTGCGGGTGCTTTGGGGCAGAGACAGGAGTGGGGGCAGAACCGCCCCCTCCTGCTGCCAGCTGGACCCAGCAGCAGAGCCTTTTCCCACCCAGACCCCTTTGGAATCCTTGGAAAGGGTTAATTCGCCCCCACGTGCTGGGCACTGGGTGTTCACAGTCCTGCAGGGGCCTGGGGGAAGATGATAAATAGCTGGGGACGTCCCTTCGCCGCCGCTGCCACCCCCGGGCCCAGCTGGGGACCCGCGTTTCCCACCTCCTATCCATCATTCCCAGCTGGCCTTGTCACCTCCTGTAAATCACCAAACCCGGCTCCATCCCGTGGGTCCCTTCCCCACGTTCAGGGCACCCCCACCCTTCCCACCCACGCAGGGATGCTCCGGGTGGGAGCAGCTCCGTCATTCCACTCTCCCGTTCCGATTCCTCCCCTGCCTGAGCCGACACTGGATGTTCATTTCCACCACCAGCTCCTCTTTTAGGTCCCTGAGTTTTCCTCTGCTCCCCCCCCCAGGCTCCCAGAGCAGAAAACCCTTTGGAGCTGAGGGAATTTTTGAGGTTTTCGCTCTCAGCTCCAGGGGCAGCTTCTCCCACAGCTGAGGATCACAACGGGAGCCTCTGGAAAATCCTTGTGAGCAGCAGCAGCTGCACTTGGAAGGGAGGAAGAGGATGGGTGTGCTGGGAGAGGAGGTGTCCAGGGAACTGCTCAAGTAACAATGTTTTATAAATACATGGAAATTCCTGCAAAGGACAAAGCCATTTCCCTGCCACAAGGATTTTAAAAAAAAAAATTTTTGATTAAAAAAAAATCAATTATTTCATTCATGGCCACCACCAGCCCACGGGAACCTTCCCTGCTGTGCTTGGGCTCATTTCCAGGCTCTTCCTCATCCCATTACGGATATCCAGGGCCTAACAGGTCCTGCAAGATTGCAGTTTCAAGAGGTGTTCTCAATTTGAATGCTGGAATAGTGGAACATCCTGAGCCTGAGGAGGCCCACAAGGACCAAGTCCAAATATTGGGCACGTCCACTCCTGCACAGGGACACGTGTGACCCCACAGCCACCACGGTGCTTCCCTGTCCTGGGCTCCTGGGCAAGAGAGGAGTCCATAAAAGTGGAATCTTCATAAAAATGGAGATGTGAGAAGACTGGGAGACACAGAGGCAACCAGGAAGAAGAGCTGGATAAAAAAATTCCCAGGTGAAGACAGGGAATCTGCTGGAGGACAGGACCACCGGGTGCTGGACCTGGTGGCCTTTACCTGCCGGGCAATTCCTTATTGTCCCTCTCCTGCTGCCTTGTAAAGGGCTGATGGATAACGCCCAGCACGGAGCCGAGCGATGCCGTCACCTCTCCCTCCACACACCACGATCCATCTTCTTTATAGCGAGGACCCGGAGCCAGCACCATCTGCGGCACCAGAAACACAATTACCGGGGGTGGGGGAGGAAGGGGGGAGCCCCTCTCCTTCCAAATTTCATAGAAGGCCTCGCAGAGCAACCCTAAATTACTCCCCGCACACCAGGGACCTCAGGCGGCACCGTTTCCCTTCAGGAATAATTACAGGCGGGAATTAGCAAGTCTGATTTCTCTCCCCACTCCTCTGGGCCCTCCTCCCCGGCGCTTCCCCCTCCTCCAAAATAAAAAAAAAACAGGGAGAAATTGAAATTGATCCCCGGCTCCGGCGCTGGCCAGCTGTAATTTAATCAGAAGAGCCTCTCTCTCGGCATTTATTTATTTTTTTTAACCCCAAGGTCCTAAATTAAAAAGGAGGATGGCGGGGTGGGAACGGGAACAGAGGGAGACGTGGGGTTGGGAGCTGCTGGAGCCTCTCACCGGGGTGAGTGTGGAGACTGTGCCGAGGGGGTGACGGGCTCACCCCACCCTGGTTTGGTATCCTGGCTCCCAGTGCCTGTTCCCACACTCTGCTCCCCGTGGACACCCTCGATCCGATCCAGTTCGGGCTCAGGGGCTCTCAATTTTGCTGCCCTGGAGCTGGAATCCAAAAAAGAAAATGGCAAATGGAAGAACTCGGGTGAAAAATCCTCCTAAACCCCCTTTGATCCTGCTGCCAAGGAGGAAAAAAATGAGAAAAAAATTAATTTATAAGGCATCCAAGTCCTTAATTGCCTTTTCAGGCAGCAGAGCCGAGCTCTGCCAGGGCTGGATCCTTTCTGCCTGCGCTGGGTTTGTAAAATTCCGTGTAAATTCAGGGGGCTAAGGTCAGATTTCTATTTTATTCTGTATTTTTTTCCCTGCCAGAGCTCACTTCTCCTGCGTGTCACAGCCCTGCCGGCTCGAGGCTGAGGAGCTTTACGGTCTTAACGTGCATCAAAGGTAAATCCCGGTGAATCCCCCAGCTTCCAGCACGTGCTTCCCTGTGTGCCATCATGGAATCATGCAATCTCCTCCAGGAGAGCCCAGGCAGGCGCAAGACAAGGGGTTGTTGTCCCCACAGTGGCTCCCCGAGGTGGCCAGCGGAGTGTGACGGATGCTCTGAGCGCTTTGTCCCCGCCAGAGGCAGGGAGGGACATTCCTCGGCACAGCAGGACCCACCAAGAGGGACAATCCCCCCTCTGGAGTGGCTGGTGGAAGGGAAGGGACTGCAGGCAGGTGGTGGAGTGCCTGGACAAGGCAGAGGATGGGAGTTTGCCCCTCGGTTTGGAAACCCCAAACCCCTGAGCGGGATCCACAGGGGCGTAAATCACGGCCTGACACCAGGTTTGCTCCGGCCCTCAGCCCAAGGGTGGCCTTGTCATCTCCTCTGGTGACACCCACCACTGATTTATGGCCGGGCTGGGAGCGGGATGTGACACCCCACACACCTCTCAGCCCCCCAAACCCCGGCAGCACCAGCCCAATCCCGGCTGCTCGGACACGACCCACAGCAAGGAGGGACAGGGTAAGGAGAGCCCGTCCCCAGACCTAAATCAACGCCCTCCACTTCCCGTCCATGCTGAGTTATTGCTCCTGGTTTTGTGATGGAGATGACCAGGCGGTGAGGGATGAGTGACCTGGGCCAGACCACCAGGCTCGGCTCTCCCAGCCGGACCCTGGGCGAGGGGTGAAAGATCAGGGCTGTCCTCCAGCCCCTCCCCAGCCCCCCACCTGCCCTGAGGCTCAGCAGTGATTTAGGGTGTGTGGGATCACCGGGAGAGCGGGAGCCTAGCAGAGCATCCCTGCAGCAGAGCAGCCAGATCTGGAGCTCTGGGAAGGGACCATTCCCTTGTCTCAGCTGCGTTATTTATCTCCCAGCTGTGCTTCATTCCTTCCCTCCCTCTGCCCAGGATGACCCTAAGGGACAGGTTCTCAGGCAGGGAAGGCTCAGGTAAATACAATGAAGCCTGGGAGGATGTTGTCACATCTAGGAGGATGGCATAAAATCTGGGAGGATGGCATCACATCTGGTAAGATGCCAGGAAGCCTAGAAGGATGCCTCCACATCTGGAAGGATGCTGTGACATCTGGGAGGATGCCATCACAACTGGGAGGATGCCGTGGGACCTGGGAGGATGCCAGGAATGCCTGGCAGGATGCCACCACATCTGGCAGGATGCTTTCACATCTGGCAGGATGCTCTGACAGTCGGGAGGATGCTTTGACATCCACGTACAAACTTCTTATAAAAAAATAAATAATGATGATGATGATAAAACAGAAGAGCCCGCCCTGTCCGCTGCCCTTCCAGAGGTGACACGAGGCCGACCCGGCGGGCGGGGGGCCCGGGCAGTGCTGGAGGCACCGGCAGGACCCCCCATTCCCGGTGCGGCCGCTCCCAGCCCCGGTCCCCAGGCTGGGGCTCCGCCGCCTCCTGCGGCCTCCGGCATCCCCTGGTGGCAGCTGCGGGCTCTGCAAATCTCCTCACCATCGAAGGCTGGTCGAGAAACGTCCCCAGGGGCCACCCCGACGGTCCCCGACCTCGGC
Source organism: Lophotriccus pileatus (assembly GCA_035583135.1). Taxonomy (NCBI): domain Eukaryota; kingdom Metazoa; phylum Chordata; class Aves; order Passeriformes; family Tyrannidae; genus Lophotriccus; species Lophotriccus pileatus. The sequence goes on from JAWWES010000071.1 coordinate 5,119,345, forward strand.
CCGGCCGCCCCAACGGGACCGCACGGTGCTGGGGGGACCCTCCCCGACCCCACCGGGGGCACCGGCAGAGGGACGGGACTGCGGCAGCGACCCCGGCACCCACCCTGACACCCACCTCGGCACCTCCCCCGGCACCCACCTCGGCATCGACCCGGACACCCACCCGGGCACCTCCCCTGGCACCCACCTCGGCACCTACCTGGGCACCCAGCCCCGGGCTTACACAACCGGCTCAGAGCCTCCCACTTGTGCCAGGTGGCAGATTACGGCACGGGGCTCTGGGGATGACTCCCTAAGCCCTAAATCTGCTCCTGTCCTCCCCGGAGATAAGGCAGAGCCAGAAGGGGGCAGGGGGTTGTCACACCGGGGTCACACCGTAATGGCCATGCCATGCCTGGGTCTCTGGACAACCAGCACTGGGATCCTCGTGTTCAGCATCAAAGTCTGGAGCTCCAGCATCAGGATCCTGATGTTTAACACTGGGATTCCCAGCCTGCACTTCCCAGCAGGCTGAGCCCAGCACAGAGGAAACAGCTGGGATCCTTCATCTGCTCCATATTTTCATGTTCAAGGATGCAGCGCAGTGACCTTTGGGACTCCATCTCTGGTTGCTGTGAATGGGGAATGTGGCCTCCCATGATCTGCCTTGCCAAACTCCTGCCTTTTTGGCACGAAAATAGCTGATCCTGGGACTAGAAATGCCCTTTCCCAGATCCCACAGCCCAGCTGACCCCTGAAGCCCAAAAACTGACCAACCACACAAAAAATAACCATTTAAAGATGGAGATAAGAGAACAGTCAGGTTTCACGTGGAATTTGGGAAACCAGTTTTTGCAACTCCTTGGCTAAGGCTGCTCTGACAGCTTTGGAATCCTCTGCCAGGGGAGGAGGTGGGATGGGGGCTCCAAGGCACCTCTCAAGGGGGAATCTCAGAGTTTATTGGCTGCACCTGCACAGTTCAGGTGTCCAAGCCCTTGGCTAAATGGCAGGACCAGCAGACTCACCAATTTGTCTGCTAAGCCAATTTACCTGGATATAGGGGCAGCTGGAAAGCATCTGGGGGCTTTCAGCTGAGCCCCTGGGGCTGCGGCAGCACCGTCCCACCGGTGCGAGACAGGTATAAAAATACAGCCCAGGGCTCCCAGCAGCTCCTTGGCTAAGGACACTAAATCCTGCCCTGATCCTGCTCAGGGTGGATGGAGCCATTTTAAGCAACAGTTTAATTTAAGATCTCTTGGGTAGCTGAACCGACGTCAACGTGAGCGTTGTCACAGCTTTGGTGTCAAAAGGCCTCTCCAGCCCCAGAGCACAAACCTCTTTCTCCCTGAAAAGGGTACAAGGGGAGTTTCCAGAGTCTCTTGGTGACTTTTCCCTCCTGGTTGGGGCCGGGATGCTGCCCAGCTGAAGAAGGACCCACGGGGAAGGTCTGAGCAGCCCCAGGTAAGACCGAGGTGAGGAGAACATCCTCCAACCCTGCTTGGGAATGCTCAAGGGGTGGGAGAATTTAGTGGAATTCTGGAAGATTTTCCTCCTTTCATGGCACCCACCAATTAATTGTTGGTTTCCTCTGGGCAGCACAAGGGTTTAATTCCTGCTGCCAGGCTCAGCTCCTGTGCCACAGCTGCCCTGTGTCCTGGGGGAACCAGGAGCTGCTCCAGGCTGCTCTGCTGGGAAAGGTGTCTGCCTCGGCTGGGATGTGCACGGGGCAGATGGGGAGGGCGGCTGGGAAGGGCTCAGACCCCGAGTATGGTGTGGAGGGGGGGATGTGTCCTTCCCGCTGGCACCTGCCTCGGCAGCCCGGCTGCAGTCGGTTCCCTGCTCAGCAGCTCTTCAGCCCTGGGGGCATTCCCATTCTCCCACCCACCTGGATTCAACACCTAGGCCGTGGGACATTTATCCACCTCTCCAATTCCCCAAACGTTTCCCCATTTTTCCCCCCTGGACTGCACCGGGCGCTGGGAGCTGGATGAGGCTTCCCGGCAGGACGGGGGATGCCGGAGCCCACACGGCTCCCACGCCCACTCTGTGTCTGCACAGGGGGAGTGACCACCCTGAGAGCCCCCTTGTGCCCCCGGGAGAGGCTCCTGGCCCCAGGCAGGGCGCGGGGCCAGGCTGGGCTCGCTCCCCCCGGCCGGGCCGGATGACAGATGCCCGCGGTGGAGGAGAACGTGCTGCAGCCCCCAATTCCAGCCTGGATGACTCCGACCCGGAGCTGTACTATGAGGAGGAGGAGGAGGAGTCGTCGTCCTCAGGGCCCTCAGAGCCCTCAGACAGCAGCAGCATCTTCTCTGATGACTCTGTCTACCCTTGCTATGAGTCCTCCTCGGAGGCCGAGGGCACCGGGGTCCTCACCCTGTACCAGTGCTGCGCCAGGAACGATGCCAAGCTGGTGTGGGAGAGGCTGGAGTCCGGGGTGACCCGCAGTGAGGCCACGGAGGTGGACATCAACGGGAGGGTGAGTGGCTGGGAGGGGCATCCCGCAGAGCAGAAAGAGGATTTTCCAGGAATAGGCAAATCCTGAAGGCTGGTGGTTGCTAAAGCTGGTGGGGCAGGAGGGAGAGGCCTGGGTGTAATGGACCTCCTGGGATCGACCCAATCCTTGGAGCAGAACCTTCCACCCTGAGTCTGCCTGGTTTGGGGGGGGGGAAGGATGGGGGGGCCATGGTGGGAGGATGGTGCAGTGCCTGTGCCAAGTGATGGCTCCTCTCCAGAACGGGCTGATGGTCGCCTGCGTCAAGGGCTTCGTGGACATCGTGCCACTGCTGAGGAAGTGCCCCTACATCAACGTCAACCAACAGGACAATGATGGCAACACGGCCCTCATGATGGCAGCCCAGGCAGGTCAGCACCTGGGAAGGGGCTTGTTCTTCCCCCCAAAAACCCTGGTTTCCCCCCAAAAACCACAGAAAGCCGTGGTCCCAAGGGGTGTGTGACATCAGCTACGTTTATGGTTCACCTCAGCAGAGTTTAGAACTGGTGCATATGTCCTGAACATGTCATGTTGAGTGGCAGAGCTGGGCTGGAGCTGCCCCATGTGCTCCAGGAAAGCCCCAGGAGCTGCTGGGATTTACCTCCCCAAAGGCTCCAAGGTCCATAAGGGGACCAAACCTCCAGATGGTTTTCCTTGTTAGTCTGGGTCCCACCCCATGAATAACCACAGGGGGAAGGAGGAGGGTCCCAAGGCAGGGCTCACCCCATTGTACCCCTGCTGGAATTGATGATTTTATTAGGATTTTTCATTTTTTGGACCCTTTCCTACATTCTCTGCTGAGGCAGCTGGTGCTCCAGCTCTGTTCCCTCCACGGCCAAACCCAAACCAAGAAAAACCCAAACCCTTTCAGTCCTGATCCCTCCAAACTTCTGCACCTTCATCCTCTCTGCGACAGGCACCGGCCGTTGTTCCCCATTAACTGTCGGAACTCTAACGCAGCTTCTCTCTGGCTGTTAAGGACACATCACCATCGTCAACTACCTCCTCAACTACTACCCCGCGCTGGAGGTGGACCAGCGGGACCCGCGGGGGCTGACGGCGCTGATGAAGGCCGCGGTGCAGGGGCAGGAGGACTGCGTCACCGCCCTGCTCCTGGCGGGTGAGCGGCTCCCCCGGGGCCTTCGGGGAGGGCGGGATTGCTGCTTGGGGTGGGGTGGGGTGGTGTGGTGATCCTCTCGGGATCCCTCTGCCTCCAGGGGCTGACCTGAAAGCGGTGGATGCCGTGAAGGGGAAGACGGCCAAGGAGTGGGCGAGGTTCACCGGCCGCTTCGAGACCACCGTGCGGATCCGGACCCTCCTGCGGCGCCCGCGGGCAGAGCAGTTCGGAACCCAGTACCGGCCCGAGTGGCCGGCCCTGGCCGAGCTGGTGGCCAAGGCCCTGAGCCCCAAATCCCGGAGCAGGAGGCTGCTGGAGAAAATCCGCGCCATGTTCACCTTCAACTTCCCGCGCAACGCCGAGGAGGACGGCGTGATGGACCACATGGTGAGGATGACCACGTCCCTCGCCAGCCCCTTCGTGGCCACCGCCTGCCAAACCGTCTGCCCCGACAGCCCGCCCGAGGTGGGCAAGCGCAGGCTGTCCGTGCCGGAGATCCTCGGGCAGCACGTGCCAGACCCGGACGCCGACTCAGGACTGTCCTCGCGGCCCAGCACCGGCGCGTCCTCCTGCAATGGCCAGGCCGTGAGCGAGGTCCCGCTGCTGCCGCCGCGCCGGCCGCGCAGCCGCTTCCTGCGCTTCCTGCCGCTGTGGCTGCGGCGCGGGAACAGCGTCTTCCCCGGAGAGCCCGTCCCCAAAATCAAGGTGAGCAAGGCCTCCGCCCCAGACCCCAACGCCAGGGAGCAGAAGCCGCGCGTGAAGGACAAGCACCTCCTGAAGCCGCCCCAGTGGAGGTACAAGGAGCTGAAGGAGGAGAAGAGAGCGGCCAAGGAGGGCGAGGCCAACGAGGAGAAGAAGAAGAAGAAGAAGAAAAAGAAAAAGAAAGGCTAAGGCAGGAAGTGCCGGGGTGGGGACGAGGTCCCTGCTGTCCCCTTGGACCTGCTGGCTTTTCTGGCGCAGGGATGGTTTCCTTCCTGGCGGGACGGGAATGCCCAGGGGAGGAGGGTGATGTGGGCATACGCTGAGATGTCCCCACTGGTCCCTTGTCCGCTCTACCTTGAGGGCGACCACCCTGGCCCAGCCCTGGTCACGCTGGGCACCGACGTGCTGAGACCCTGGGCTGGGCTCTGGGACTGCCAGGGAGCAGGACTGTGGCACAAGTTGCTCCCTTTACTTCCTTTTTTGGTTTTTTTGTTGGGTTTTTTTTTGTCTCTTTGATCTTCCTGAGCTCTTGATTCTGCAGCGTGTGTTGGAATGTGGCTGAGCAAATTAAAATGGAAGTGGTTGCCATGCTAACAGGATTGATTCCGTGAATAAAGCTCAGGGTTGCTTGTGGGGCTGGCAAGAATGCTCCCCCCTCGCTGCCAAAGTCCTCTGGTCACCGTGTCACCCCTTTGGTCACATTCCCCACTCCTGGGTTGTGGATAGACATGTCAGGGCTCACCAAGGGAAGCAGCTCCATGCTGTGGAAGGTGGGGGAGCTCCGGGTGTCAGGCACAGGCTGGAAACCAACCTTGGGGTGCTCGTGGGCTCCATTCCCAGCTGCTCCAACATTATCCAGGACAGAGCCCAGTGCTGCAGCAGCTGGGATCTGGTGTTCCCCTATTTCAAGCTCCTCTTAAGTCCATCCCAGGCTGTAGGAAGGTAAAATTGGGGTGCTGCCTCCTGCCCTTCCACGGGATGACATCGCAGTGATGAGCACCCGGATGGTGATGGAAAGTCTCCCTTTGGCTTCGAGGGGGTGGTGGGAAGTTGCGCCACGGCCGGCGCGGGGTGTCGGGTCACGGCACTGCCCAGCCCTGCTGATTCACCCTGTCTGCCCCACTCAGAGCCTGCCACGGGTTTGGTTTGTCCATCCTGTACCTTCACAATCAGTCCCACTGGGGGGAAATGCACTTTCCCACAGCGGCGGTGCCAGAGCAACGGCCTAGCCTGGGGTTCCCCACTCATCCCTACCCTTCAGGTCACCCAGGATTAGGACTTGGGAAGTTTTAGAGGTTTTTAAGCAAGCATTTATCCCCCCAGCGATGGGTATAATTTAAAAATGATGTCCTGTTTGGAAGATGGAGTTGTGGGGATCAAACCAGCTGGCACCAGCCCTCGCCAGAGAGCTGGTGTGCTTGGCTGCCTGGGGTAACCCCTGCCCGCAGCCTGAAATTTGGGGTGCTGATGCCCACCCTGTGCCTGCTCCCATGGTGGGGGGGATGTGGGAGCCATCCAGGAATAACTCTGGGAGGGGCTGATCTCCAGCTGGATCACAGAGACCTGCAGACCAGAGCAAAGATGGTCATGGAGATAAGATGTCTGCAGGCACCGGCTTCCTCCGGGGCGGCTCCTATCTGATGGAAACTGCCCGTTTCCCCCGCGCCGGCTCCGCAGAGCTCCGGACCCAGCACGGGCAAGGTCACCCGTGAAGGTCCTTGGTGTTTTATCCTGGTTTTGTGCTTTTGTTTGTTTAAACTTCCTAGATCACGGCCGATAGCGGGGCGAGACTCAAAGCTCCGCCGCCGCGGTGTCCCGGCACAAGGAGGCTCCGGGTGGGCTCGTGATGCAACTGGGGCTGGTGATGCAATGGGAACGGGGTGGTAAATCAGGCCCTGGCACCTGGTTAGGAAAGAGGCTGCAATGCTGGATGGAGTCATGGAGCAGCTGGGAGAAAGGCAGGGATGGGGCTTGGGAAGGCACTGGAGCGGGAGGAGAGGATGGGAGAAGTGTGAAGCAGCTGAGATTGGGGGGGCCCAAAGAACAGCCCCGAAAGCAGCAAAAAGGGGAAGCGGCGCTTCCCATGTGCCCTGGGGGAGCGGGAAGTGCCCAACCTCCCACCGTGGGAACGGCCCTGCCGGCGGCATCCCAGCGCCGGCCACCGTGGCATCGTGTGGGAAGAGCCGGGACGTGCCAGCACGAGCCCCTGGGCCCGTGGAGGAGCCTGGCTCCGTGCCCACAGCCAGGCTCAGCATCCCCAGTGGGGTGACCCTCCAGCAGCACCCCCTGATGCCATGCTGTACCCCGGGGGTGAAATCCTGCCTTGCCCTCCCCCAGAGCTTTGTGTCCAACATGGGATAACCAGGGAGCCCTTTGAGGGGCTGTGGTGCTCTGTCTCCACGAGGGACTGGAGGCTGGAGCGGGAGGGATGGCCAAGCATGGCAAGGTCATTCCCACGGCGTCTCTCTAGAACATTCTCATCGCCACCAAAGCAATTGGCTGCTCTCCTACCGACAGCCTTGGTGTGCCCAGGGTAGGAGCTCTGATGGCTGTGCCCCACCATGGGCCTGGGTTTGCTCTGAAAGCTGGGAAACCATGTGGGAAAGAGCTCGGTGAAGGACAAGGCGGGAGGAACGGGCGAGGGAGAGCAACCAGGATGGAGCTGGGGCCCGGTGAGCGGGAGGAAGGGAGGCTGGTCGTGGCTGTGTGCTCAGCAATAGGAAATGCTTTATTAGCTGGGAGTGGTGGAGAGAAGCCAGGCAGGAAGAGGCAGTAATAAGAAACATTTTTTTGACTTCTCCCACATCCAGACCACAGAGCTCCTGCCAAGCGGCCGCGTCGGACAACGGGGCTGTCGAGCCCCCGGGTCCGGGCCGGGGACGGCGACGTTCCCCCACCAGGGCGGGCACGGCCGCAGGAGCTGCTGTGGGGCCGGGCCGGGCGGCAGGAGGGGAGCAGACCCATGAAGCTCCTCCGAGCCGGGGTGCAGGGCACGGAGCAGAGCTGCCCCGGCTCCGAGAGCGGCACCGCGGCCGGGAAAGCCTCGCCAGCGCCGGGCAGTGCCGTGGGTGCCCGCGGGACCTGGATGCTGTAGGTGAGTGGGGAAGCACCGCGGGGCCCGGGGGCTGCACTGAGCTCAGCGTTTCCCTCCTGGTTCACCCCCAGGGCAGCTGAAAGCAGGATTTGCCCCCGTTTCCTTCACGTTCGGTGGGACGCCGGGGTCGACGTCGGGGTTGGAGAAGCTGGAATTTGGGGCTGGGAGTGTGAACCTGGGAGGGTTCACACTGGTGTGGTAGTGACAGGATCCGTCCCCGTGTTCTTGCTAAAGAGCTGAAGCAACACGCAGCTGCAACGGAAAGGCTGGAATCAACATGGGAAATGGGGAATTTGGGTGTACTTCGAAAAGCCACAGGGAAAAATGAGGGAGAGTTGACAGCAGTTCCAGCCAGGGTCACTGCCCTCGTCCCTGCTCTGCAGGAGGAGCAGGGGGCAATGCCAGCCCCAGGCTGAGGTGAACCTGAGCAGGCTTTGCTGCTCTCTGAGTGTGTCTCATGTTCATGGAACAGCAATGCCCGTCAGCCCCTCCTGTGCAGCTCCCTGAGCATCCAAGAGGTTTTTGTTTAAATCCTGAAAGATACGACTCAGGTGGGGAAAGATGCTCTGGATGCCAGGAGGGTGTTTGAGCTGCAGGTCCTGATGACAAATGAGGAAGGCCGGGGACAGGGATGGGGATGCAGGCTCTGATTTGACCCGTCACAGAAGCACTTATGATGTTTTTCCAGTGGGATGCCAGGGATGACTCTGGATTAAGGTTTGCTCATGGCAAATCCATGTGATATTTCCTATACAGCAAAGTTTTGGGCCCTGCCCACTTCGTGTTTCACAACAAACACCCCAAAGCCATCAGGATTTAATGGAAGGGGTTCCATGGAGGGAATTCACCACCTGGGAGCACCCTGGGCAGTCAGGGAGCAGCAGCCCAGCTCCGAGGGGGTTGGGGTTTTAAAATAAAGCCGATCCTAGCCCAGGTCCAGGGAAGCTGGGATTTCAAAACAAAGCTGATCTTGGCCCAGCCGAGGATCTGGATGGGGATCAGCCCGGCATCGCTCCCGGCACGGGGCACCAGGGACCAGCCCCCGCTCCTGCCCTCCAGCCCCAGGACCTGGCACCGGGTCGCTGTTTCAACAACCAAGCGAGTTATTCTGGGGAGGGAAAGGCCGTTTTACGGCGCTGCCAGAGCCTGCCGGGGTCAGCCACGTCTGAGCTCGCTCCCGAGGGCTGGGCTTGCGTGACTCCGCTGCCCCATCAAGGCCAGAATCTAAACAATCTTGATTCCTGTCCCAGCAACCCTGGGCTGGGCTCTTCAATTGCAGGAAACGGAGTCTTTGGCGTGTTTATGTCGGGAACCACGAAGAATGAGCCGAGGAGGGGCCGGGAGCCCGCGGTCGTGGAGCGGGGTGGGGTGGGGGGCAATGGGGGGCTCCGCCGTGTTTGCCTTGGCTGGAATGTCCCTTTTACAAGTTAAGAAAAAAAAAAAGGAAGAGAAAAAATAGCCAAACTTCCCCCAAGGCACAGCAGGGAATTTTTGGCCGCCCCTGTTTGTGTCATTGATAAGCTCGGAGTGCAAAAGCCCCGCCGGGATCAGGCCCGGATCACGGCCAGCGGCGCTCGGAGGCTCCGGTGCACGTGGAGGGAGGGCTTTGAGCTCCATCCCATGGCCTGAGTCTTGCTGAACCTGGAATCTCTAGCAGTGCCGAGCCCATGGAGGCCGTGATTTTACAGAGCAGGAGCCGTGGGAATGGTGGGAAATGCTGGAGTACGGATCGCTGGCATAGCAGAAGGACGTTGGGGCAGTGTGGACAGGGCAAGGCCCCAATCCCAGTCCCAATGTGGAGTCCAGTGCCACGGGCAGGAGGTCCCCCAAGCTCGGGAGGTCCCGGGATGTGCTCTCAGGAAGGGCTGTACCCAGGACGTCCGGAGCCGAACTCCATTGGAAGCAACACATCCTACCTCGCTCCGCCCGCCCTCTCCCTCTCCAAGTCCCCCCTCTTCCTCCCCAAAGCCCCCAGGGCTGGTGATGAGCCCCTCGGGGATGCAGGGGCCGCTCTCACCGCTCCGCTCTCCGCAGGACGATGCCGTGCGGGACCGGTGGCCGCGCGGTGCTGGCGCTGATGACTCTGTCCCTCGGCCTGGCAGCCGGTGAGTACCAACACGATGGGGTGAGCAGCGGGTTAAAATAAACCCTCGGCTTTTTGGGAGCGTCCCTGCCCGAAATAACCTCCTGCAGAGGGAGCTCCGCGGGGACAGCGCCGTCCCCAGCGAGGGGCTGTGCCCCTGCGGGAGGGTGACCCTCCCGCCAGGGAGGATCTCGGTTTCGTTAATTAACTGTAGCTGATCAAGTGCTTTGCCATCACCGGAGGGGAGATGGGGAAGGCTGGCACCACGTGCTTTAAAGAGTGCGTCTTCTCAGGGGTGGTGATGATGATGATGGTGATGATGATGATGGTGAGGAGCAGCAGGAGCTGTTCAGCATCCCAGGGGAGCCCCAGGCAACCTGGGGACAGGCCCAGCTGGGTGTGTTTGTGCAGGGGGGACAGTGTGGTTGTGCCGGGGAGGAACAGCAGAGCTCACTGAGGGGACAAGTCCCCACCAAGTCCCCGTCCTGCCCACGAGGCCACCAACCCCAACCTGGCCTGGCCACCACCCCACAGCACTGGCACTGGGCAGCCTTTGGGGCAGGGGGATGACAAGCACAGGAGGGGAATGGCCACTGGCAGACATCCCCCTGCTGTCCCCCTGCTGTCCCCTCACCGCTGGCCGTCTGGCTGCCCTCACGCTGAACTCGCTGATTCCAGGAGGGATATTTTCTGCGCGAAAGGGCAGAGCTAAATCGGGCGTTGGGGAGCGTTGGCGCCCTCTGAGCTGCTCCGGCACCACAGCACGGGGAAGTGCCTTCGGAGAAGTCAGGAAAAGCTCCAGGAAAGACGCTGGGTTTGGCACCTGAAACACCCTCTGGGGAGGCACTGGCTCAGCCTGGGATTTTTGATCCCATCCTGGCTCCCGGCATCTGACTCCCACAGCTCCCATGTCCCCTGGGACCCCAAGGGCAGGGTGTGCCTGTGCTGAGAACCAGTGCATCCCAGTTAATCCCAGCTACTGTGCCTGTCAGGGGTGTGGGGACAGGCCACCCCCAGGGTCAGGGCTGGCACTTGGATCCCAGCCGGGAGCAAGTGATTTTCCGGGAATTGTCAGGATGGTCTCCCTGTACTGAGCACACACAGCCACCTTCCCCTCCTGGACCGTGATGGTCCCAGGCTGCCCACCCTCAAACTTTGGTTCAGGAGTCTCTAGGACAATGTCCCTGTCACCAAAGCCACCAGCCCCTGTGCAGGGTGGTCTGGTGGCACAACGTGCCCCCTCCTCATGCCCGCAGACGAGCTGCTGTGCGCCTGCGACGTGCCCTTCTGCAGCCAGCCCACCTGCACGGGCAAGGTGTGCTTCGTCAGCAAGAGGAGGGAGGAGGGGACCATCACCCAGCACCGGGGCTGCTTCTCCCAGAACATCCTGGAGCACTGCAACACGCCCGTGACGGAGCACTACGGCATGAGGTGCTGCGAGTCCCGCATGTGCAACGCCGAGCTGGAGATCTTCCTGCAAGGTACGGGGCCATGGGGGCGAGGAGCAGAGCTGCCCACCCAGAGGGAGGGGTGGTTGGGTCTGCAGATCAGCCCTGCCCTTGCTCAGCCCCTCGAGAGTCACCTTTTCCCAGGTGGGCAGAGCCAGTTAGATGTCCTCGGGTGTCCCTTCTTGGGCTGTGCCTGCAGAGCTGCCACCCGTGGAGTTGAACCCAGTGCAGAGCCACCCACCCCAGGTCCAAGCCCAAACCCAAGGCCTCCACCCTCCTGGATCTAAGCCTGAGCCCCAAGACCTCCGTTACCATGCTCCCATCCATCATTTCCCCCACCCAGGAGAAGATGCCCCGGGAAAGGCGCCTTCCCTGCCCAGTCTCCTCCTGATGATCTTCGTCCCCCTGCTCGCCCTCCTTGTCCTCATGGCTCTCACGGCGCTCTTCTGCTGGAAGGTGGCCCAGCACCGCCACAAGCAGAGCGACCTCAGCGACACTGACCTCATGCTGAAGGCATCCATGGTGGGAGACAGCACCTTAGAGGTGGGTGAGCTCCAGGAGGGACCCCAAATGCCCCCGAGGTGTGGGAGGGTGGGGTGGCCTCTGTGCTGACCCCACGGTCACCCCGGCTGTGCAGGACCTGCTGAACGATGACTGCACCACGGGCAGCGGTTCGGGGCTGCCCTTCCTTGTGCAGAGAACGGTGGCTCGGCAGATCACCCTGGTGGAGTGCGTGGGTAAGGAGTGGGGGGGAGGCTGCCCCGGTCCCTCAGATGGTACCACCACAACTTCAGACCCAGGAGGGCGGTTGGACCCAACCTGGTCAGCCAAAACCCCGCAAAGACCCCGAGTCCTCCCACTGTCCTGGGCATGGCGGTGCATCGTGCTGGGGGTGGGGAGGGCGTGGGGGTCCGAGGGGCCGCGTGACACGGTGCCGTGGCAGGCAAAGGGCGCTATGGCGAGGTGTGGCGAGGCGTGTGGCACGGTGAGAACGTGGCCGTGAAGATCTTCTCCTCCCGGGACGAGCAGTCGTGGTTCCGCGAGACGGAGATCTACAACACTGTCCTCCTCCGGCACGACAACATCCTGGGTGAGTGGGGGGCCGGCAGGGCCGGGCAGGGGGAGGGGAGGCAGCTGCGTGGTGGTTCCACGGTGCCAGCTCTTCTCCCCGCCCAGGTTTCATCGCCTCTGACATGACGTCGAGGAACTCCAGCACCCAGCTGTGGCTCATCACCCACTACCACGAGAACGGCTCCCTCTACGACTTCCTGCAGAGGACGGCCCTGGACGTGGAGACCTGCCTGGGCCTGGCCTCCTCCATCATCTGCGGCCTCGTCCACCTCCACGTGGAGATCTTCGGCACCCAGGGCAAGCCCGCCATCGCCCACCGGGACCTGAAGAGCAGGAACATCCTGGTGAAGAGCAACCGGCAGTGCTGCATCGCAGACCTGGGTGAGATGGAGGGGAGGGGTGTGGTACCCAGGGATTTGGGACCCCAGGGATGCGCTGCCCCACAGATGCAGCATCCTGGGACACAGCACCAGCACAGCCCTGACCAAGGCCAACATCCCGGCCTTTTATAGTTAAACTTGAAGACCTTAAAGGCCCTTCCCAACCCCAGTGACTGTGATTCTGTCCTCCCCCTTCCCAGGACTGGCTGTCATGCACTCCCAGGGCAGTGACTACCTGGACATCGGCAACAACCCCCGGGTGGGCACCAAGCGCTACATGGCCCCCGAGGTGCTGAGCGAGCAGATCCGCACCGACTGCTTCGAGTCCTACAAGAAGACGGACATCTGGGCCTACGGGCTGGTGCTCTGGGAGATCACCCGGCGCACGGTGGTGAACGGTGAGTGGGTCCCAGCCGACGGCTCCGCTTGTTCCCGGTTCCCCACCACGTTCCCTCCGTTCTTCCCTCCTTCTCTTGTTGCCTTTTCTTTTTTTTCCTTTTTTTTTTTCCCCCCTTTCTTTCGCCCAGAAGATTAGCTGTAAATTATAAACACTGTAATCTAGTGTCAGCACCCGGCTCCCTGATTAAAGGGCCCATTAGGCTCAATCAGTGCTTTGTTTGTTCAGCGCTGATTAGAAAACAAGCAGCTCCAAGCTCTGCCTGGAAGGCGGCCACGGCCGGGACCTTCGGCCGCTGGGGCTTGGCTCGGGAACTCGGGAATGGGGACAGGGACTGGGTCCCCCCGTGCCCGGGAGGAACCTCCTCGCGGCTGCCCAGCCAGCGCTGCTCATCAGGCAAAACCCATTAGAAGCATTAATTAAATGGTGGGCGCTGGCGGGTGGGGCAGGAGGTCCCCCCAGGCACAGTCTGGCCCGGGATAATCTCATTTATGGCCCCAGGGCTCCCTCAGATTACACATTTACTCCGAATTACCCCAGCCATGTGCAGGGCCGGCCTTCAGCTGGCTGGGTTTAACCCTTCCAGAATCCCTCACCCTCCAGGATGGCCTGAGGGCAGCAGGGATGGGGGGGCTCCAGGGGACCCCGAGCTTTGGGGGCTACGCCTCGGGGTTCAGGGAGCTGGTGAGGGCTCGGGGTGTCCCACAGAGATTAAACCCTGCGGGGACACAGACATATGGAGGCACTAAGCGGAGATTAGCTGGGCCAGCTGGCCGTGGGGTGAGGGCTGGAGGCGTCGGCGGTGCCGGGGGCTGGAGCTGGTGCCAGAGCTGGCGTTCATGGTGGGGCTGGGGCTGGATTAGTGTCAAGGCTGGAGTTGGGGTTGGAGCCACGGCCAGCACCAGAGCCGTGCACTCTGTGGACACCATCACCAGCACATCCCACCGGCAATTCCCCCCGTGCCCCCCGAGGCAGGAGCAGCTCAGCCAGGCCGGGTGCAGAGTGCACAGGATGGTAACGATCCCCACTCCCTCCCCATGCCTCACAAGGCCCCTTTTCCCGCAGGAATCGTGGAGGAGTACCGGCCGCCCTTCTTCGACGTCGTCCCCAGCGACCCCAGCTTCGAGGACATGAAGAAGGTGGTGTGTGTGGACCAGCAGACCCCCGTGATCCCCAACCGCCTCTTCTCCGACTCGGTGAGTCCCGGGGGGGCCGCCCCCCTCCCACCCTGAGCCAGACCTTTGCCCCCCATTAAACCCTTCCATTTATCCCTCTTTTTGTGCCTCCCCAGGTTCTGTCGGCGCTGGCGAGGGTCATGAAGGAGTGCTGGTACCAGAGCCCCTCTGCCCGCCTCACCGCCCTGCGCATTAAAAAGACGCTGAAGAAGCTGAACAATTCCCTGGAAAAGCCAAAGCCGGAGCAGTGAGCGCCAGGAACACGCTGGAGCCGCTCACGGACTGCACCGGGGACTGCAGCGAGGCCAATGTTGGGATGGCTCCGGTCACAGCCTCGCCTCTCCCACCCCTCCTTGGAGCCGTTTGGATTTGCAAGGAGGGAAAATATAGGAAAAAAAAAAATAACAAACCATAGGAGGAATCTTCCATTGGCTATAAAAATACTCCCCGGATCCGTCATCCGACGCCGGCGCGTCTCGTCTGCCCGGCGGGGATGGCACACTCTGAGCCCCCCTGGCTGGACACCACGGTGAGGGGCACCGAGGACAGAACCATCCCCTGTGCTGCACCCTGAGCCCCCGGGGCACCCACCCAGCTCTGGCACCGTCCTGGTGTTCCGGCACCGGAGCTGCCCAGACCTGCTCGCCCGGCGCTGGCAGCGAGAACGCCGCGGGCTCGGCGGCGGCAGGAATTCCCCGGCAGGGCTGCGGTGCCTCACCGAAGGAGAGGGATGGATTTCACCGGGAAAGGATGGATGGGCCAAGGTCAGCATCCCCCTGGCCACGCCGAATCTGCAACCCCTGCCCAGCAGCCGGCACACCTTTCCCAAAGCAGTGCCCTTTTGGGTCTTTGCCAGCGTTTTGGTGTTTTCCGAGGTGTTCCGGCTCCATCCCATGTCTCTCGCCGCTGTCCCAAAATCCACCCCGCGCTCCAGGCTGCTCAGACACGACCAGGATGGGACGCTCAGCAGGGCCAGCTTTGCTCCATAACTATTTAATTATTAAGATTTAATATATTTAATAAAGTGTAAAGCTATTTTATCGCCTAAGAGCTGCCAAACCTCCCGCGCCGGGCACTGGGCACCGCGGCAGGACGGGCCCCAGGGCTCCTGCCTGGCTCCATTTGCGGCTTCACCTCTGAGTATCCGACAGATCCATCGGATCCTGCAATAAACCCGGCTCCAGCCTTGTGCCAGCACTTTCCCGGCGCCCACGAGGGGCTGGGACTGCTCCAGGGGCCTCCCTTGGAATTATCTTGGTCTGAGCCCAGTTAGGGACTGGGAGGAACTGGGCAGCAACAGGCTGGCTGTGGGAGGGGGATGAGGGTATGTGGGGCTGGGCAGGGTGGGGGTTGGGGTGCCCTGCACAGGGTTTAGGGTGCCCTGCACACACATCATGTGTGTACACATGTCATACATGATCCTCCCCCCGAAATCATGTTTGAACACGCACAAATCACGCTCATACACAACCCCCCCATGCACGCGTACACAGCATACATGACTGCATGCACACGCATTGTGTCTGCATAAACACATCACACACACCACGTCACCACGCACATATCACACACACACACATCACACAAACATATCACACGCATGTCACACACACACCACACATACCTGTCACACACATTACACAAACATATCACATACATGTCACGTCACACACATGTCAGACACATTACACAAACATATCACACGCATGTCACACACGTCACACATGTCACACACGTCACACACATTACATAAACATATCACATACATGTCACACACATGTCACATACGTGTCACACACATATCACCTACATGTCACACACATGTCACACACGTCACACACATTACACATACATGTCACACACATGTCACACACATATCACATACATGTCACACACATGTCACACACTTCACACTCCCCCCCTCCCCTCCCCGCGGCGCGCGCGCGGCCCCGCCCCGGCCCCACCCTCGGCCCCGCCCCCCGCCCCGCCGGCCCCGCCCCCTCCGCTCCCCCTCCCGCCGGCGCTGCGGC
>JAWWES010000074.1:0-11470 GCA_035583135.1 Lophotriccus pileatus
ACCCTCCACAATCCCCCCCTCTACCCCCCACCCCCCTTAGGCTGCCTGTCCAGGGGGCTGCCCCTCGGGTCCCCCAGTGCCTCCCTGTGCCCCCCAACCCCCCCAGTGTCCCCCCCTATCCTGGCATGACGCCTGGGCGAGGCTGTTCCCAGCGAGGGGGGGCCGGTAACCCGAGCGGGGTGCGCGATGTCCCCCTGACATTTCGGGTGACCCCCCCTCCCCCAGTCTGCAGGGCTGGAGGGTCCTGCCTGCCCCGTGCACCCTGTGAGCCCCCCCTGACACCGTGAGCATTGGGGTGGGGGGCACCCCTGTGCCAGCTCCGTCTCAAGCCCCCCCGAGCTCCCCCCGCGGTTATTTTGGGGCAGGGGCCGGGTGCCAGCACGGCTGGTTGGTGTCACCAGGAGCTGCCCCCCCCCCACTGGGATCTCAGCTGGAGCGGGGGGGGGTACAATTTCAGCTGGGGGGGGACAGGCTGGGATGTCTCCAGGCCTGGCCACTGTCCCTGTCTTGGGAAAAGGAGGGACACAGGAAAAGTTGGGCACAAGGGTGGGGAGGGGGCACCAGGGCCTTGCAGGGCTGTGCATCCAAAGGAGCCTGAAGCCCCCCTGGAGACCCTCGGATCCCACCCCTCCTCCCTGGCCCATGGGAGCACTGGAGGTCTCTGGTATCCTGGGAATCCCAACATCCAGGCCAGCATCCCTGACAGCATCCCTGACAGCATCCCTGCCTGCATCCCTGCCTTCATCCCTGACAGCATCCCTGCCTGCATCCCTGCCTGCATCCCAGCCTGTATCCCTGTCCGCATCCTGGCCAGCATCTCTGCCTGTATCTCAGCATCCCATCCCGTATCCCTGCCTGCATCCCTGCCTTTATTCCTGTCTGTATCCCTGCCTTTATTCCTGTCTGTATCCCAGCCCTTCCCAGCCACGCCGCTGTTGCTCCTCCCCGCTCCAGCGCCTTTGTCTGCACAGCCACCCCCCTTCCCCGGCCCCCCGCGCTCCCTGGGCCCTTCCCAAAACCCGCTGCAAACCCACCCGAGATTTTGGGGACTGGGAATGGAGGGGGGACACCCCAGAGCAGAGGGACCCCCCTGGTCCTGGCTGCCTGGACCCCAAACCCTGGGCCCCCCCAAACTTGGATCCTGGCAGGGGGGTGGGATGGGATGTAGGATGGGGGGCAGAATGGGATGGGATGCAGGATGGGATGTGGGATGAGGAGTGGGATGCAGGCAGGGATGCAGGCAGGGATGGAGACAGGGATGCAGGCAGGGATACAGGCCGGGATGCAGGCAGGGATGCAGTCAGGGATGCAGGCAGGGATGGGATGCGGGATGAGGAGCGGACACAGCCGTGACGCTGCTCGGGGATCATTTCTCTGGTTCACGGAGCGCGGCGGGCGCGGGCGGCTGCGGGGGGTCCCTCCCTGCGCACGCGGGGGTCCTGCTTGGGGGGATCCCCCACCCACCAACCCAGGGGTCAGTTGTGACCCCCTCTTAGGAATGAGACCCCCTGGATGGGGCAGGGGTTCCCCAGGGGATGAGCAGCTCTGGCTTGGCTGGGTGTGGAGCTGGCGCTCAGCCCCTCAGGATGGGGGGGGTTCCAAGCACAGGGACCCCCCCCAGGGTGGGCAGGAGTCCCCCAAATCCTCCAGGTGCTCCAGAACAGCTTGTGTCAGGGTGGGGGCAACGGGAACTCCCCCGCGAGGCACAGGGACACCAGTGGGTGCAGAGAAAAGGGGACGGACGGGGCAGGGGTGGGCTCTGCCATGGGGTGGGTGTGGGTGGGGTCCCCCAATTCTCCGGACAGGGGCACCCTCATAGCTCAGGGTCGTGCGGAGCTGGGGGTTATTTATAGGGTACCACCGCGGCGAAGGGACGGAAGGGGGTGTGTTCCAGCCCAGCAGCCCCCCCGGCGTGGGGTGGGGACAGGCGGGGACAGCCCGAGGAGGGGGCTGCGGGCAGCGACCCCCGGGCAGCGCCGCGCCCCGCGCCGGGCGGAACCGCGCGGGCCCCGCGGCTTCGGGCGGCGCAGCGCCATGGCCGCCGCCAGCCAATCAGAAACGGGAACGAGGCCTTAAACCCGCCCCTCCGGGCGCGCTGACCAATGGGAGCGGGCGGGATGGGCGGGGCGAGGCGGGCGCGCTGAGGCCGGCGCGGGGTGCGGGCAGCGTGAGGCGCTGATGGCGCTGCCCAGGGCGCTGAGGGCGGCGGGGGGCAGGTGGGAGGCACCCCCGGGGCAAAACGGGGGGTCCCGGGGAGGGGGGAAACCTCCTGCGGGGTGAGGGGGGCGGGCTTCGGGGAGGGGGTGCGCGGGACTGGGTGCGCGTGCGGGTGGGGGTGCCCTGGTGTGGCGGGGGGTTGTGTGGGAAGGGGGAGTACCTGAGGGGGGGGGGCGCGGGGAGGATGCTTTTGGGGAGGGGATGCATCTGAGGAGGGGGAGGGGGTTCACCCAGGGAAGAGGTGCCCTTGAGGAGGGGGGTGACCCTGGGGAGGGGGTTCACGTGGGCAGGGGTCCTTGGGGGTGGTTGGAGAGGGGTCTGAACACCCCCTGTGCCCTCCCCGGGGGTGTGGATAACGACCCCTCTTGCCCTTCCCAGGTGGGCACGGTACCTGAGCTCCTCGGCGGGCGGCGGGGGGGACACGATCTTCGCCCTGTCCTCGGCCCCCGGGCGCTGCGGGGTCGCCGTGATCCGCGCCAGCGGCCCGGCCAGCCGGGGGGCCCTGCAGACCCTCACCGGGACCCCCAAGCTGCCCCCGCCCCGCGTCCTGGCCCTGCGGCGCATCCGAGACCCCGACACCGCCGAGACCCTCGACCGCGGGCTCGTCGTCTGGTTCCCAGGTGGGATGGGGGGAGAGGGTTGGGGTTCGGGGGGGGGTCTCGGTGCCTGTCACTGCCCCCTTGTTCGGGGGGACTCCTCAGGGGTGGTGCTGGGTCACCACTGGTCCCTCTGCACCGATCCCATAGAGCTGCTGCTGGGGGGTCTCTCCTGAGCCCCCCAGAGCTGCTGTGGGGTCAAAGTGTGTGTGTTCCCACCGGAGGGTGTGCCGGGCCCTGGGGGGCTTGGCCAGTGCCCACCCAGGCCGTGTGTCCCCGCAGGACCCCGGAGCTTCACCGGGGAGGACTGTGCCGAGCTGCACGTGCACGGGGGGCCCGCCGTGGTCAGCGGGGTGCTGCGGGCGCTGGGTGAGCCCCCCCTGCCCCTCTCCCGTCACATCCTCACCCTCAGGGTGCTGAGGGTGCTGGATGAGCCTCCCCCCTTCCCCCTGTATCCTGCCCCTCGGGGTGCTGTGGGGCTCACGAGGGGTGCTCTCAGGGCGCCTCCCGGGGCTCCGTCCCGCCGATCCCGGGGAGTTCACGCTCCGAGCGTTCCGCCGGGGGAAGCTGGACCTGACGGCGGCCGAGGGCCTGGGGGACCTGATCCGGGCCGAGACGGAGGCGCAGCGGCGGCAGGCGCTGAGGCAGATGGAGGGCGAGCTGGGCCAGCTCTACCAGCGCTGGAGCGACACCCTCACCCAGGTCAGGGCCTCTCCGGCCGCTGGTCCCTGCTGTGTGGCTCGGGGACACGGCGGGGTGTCCCCCTGACCCCCCCATGGCTCCCAGGCGCTCGCCCACCTCGAAGCCTACATCGACTTCAGCGAGGACGACAACGTGGAGGAGGAGGTTCTGTCCCAAGGTGAGGGGAGGGCAGTGGGGTTGGGACGCCCTGTCCCTGCTGTGTCCCCTCCATGGCACGTCCCCTGTCCCCGCAGTGGACGGCACCGTGCGGGCGCTGGAGCGGGAGATCGGTGCCCACCTGCGGGACGGGCGCCGGGGGGAGCTGCTGCGGGGAGGGGTCCGCGCCGTCATCGCCGGGCCCCCCAACGTGGGCAAGAGCAGCCTCCTCAACCTGCTGTGTGAGTGGGGCACGGGGGGTGGCTGCTCCCAGCCGGGAAGGGGCTCCCCAAATTCCACGAGGAATCACCCACTCTATCCTGTGTGTCCCACCCCCCCAGGCCAGCGCCCGGCCGCCATCGTGTCGCCGGTGGCGGGGACGACGCGGGATGTGGTGGAGGTGGCCCTGGACATCGGGGGGTACCCCCTGGTGCTGAGCGACACGGCTGGGCTGCGCGAGACCACCGACCTGGTGGAGCGGGAGGGGGTCTCCCGCGCGCGGGACCGGTGAGGCCGGGATGGGGGTGGGCAGGGGCTGCACTGGGGGTCACCAACCACCGTGGGCTACCACCCTGCCCTACCCTGTGTCCCCCTCCAGGCTGTGCCAGGCCGACCTGGTGCTGGCTGTGCTGGATGCCAGCGCGGTGCCCCCCGAGCCGGCGGGGCTGGGGGCTGCGCTGGAGGCCCTGCAGCCCCCCCCCGGCACCCCCTGCGTCCTGGTGCTCAACAAAGCTGACCTGCTGCGGGGGGGTGGAGATCCCCTGCGCCACACCTGCCCCCAGAGACAGCCCCTGCCCCCCACCACCCTCCTCTCCTGCAAGACGGGCGAGGGGCTCGAGCGGCTCCTGGAGCTGCTGGCGCAGGAGCTGGCACAGCTGTGAGTGCGGGGAGTGGGCGCTGTGGGGGCACCAACGCCCGTCCCGGCTCCGGGGGTGCTCCAGGCTGGCTTCTCGCCCTTTCCCAGGTGCGGGGACCCCCTGTGTGGCTCTCCCAGCCTGACCCAGAGCCGGCACAGCCGGCACCTGGGGGGCTGCGCCGCGGCGCTGGCGCGGTTCGGGCGGGAGCGCCCGCGGGACCTGGCGCTGGCGGCCGAGCAGCTGCGGCTGGCGCGGCGGGAGCTGGGCAGGATCACCGGCCACGTGGGCGCCGAGGACGTCCTGGACATCATCTTCAGGGATTTCTGCGTGGGGAAGTGAGGGATGCGCCCCGAGGGGGTCACCCCTCGCCGCGCCATGGAACCGCGGGAAGGGAGCGCCGGGCTCTCCGTGCCGGGATTAAACCGTGGTGCCTTTTGGTGGCTCTGGTGTCTGTCCCCTCCCTCGTTCCCAGGCTGGGCTCCTGCGTTTTCCTGGCTCGGGGGGAGCGTGTCCCGAGCCCCAGACATGGGAAAAAACCACTGGGAGAGGCCCTGTTTCCTGGCCAGGAGGACAAACAAGGAGCTGGAGTGGCTGGAAGGGAAAAGCCACCCCGGGCGTCCCCCCTGGGGTGTCCCCCTCCCCATCATGGCATGTGAGGGGCTCAGCATCCTGGCAGGGCCATCCCTGTGCCCCAAGTGCGCTCCCAGCCATCCCAGGATGCAGCGTGGGGGGCTTGGGACCCCCAGGATACAGCCCCAAGCCATGGGATAAAGGCCAAGCCACGTGGGACGTGGGGTCACCCCCAGCTCTTGCACCCACGTGGCAGCTGCGGGCTCTGCCACCCCAAAGGTGGGTGCTCCATGGGGACCCCTCCCACCCACCCCAGCTGGGGTTCCCAGGCTCTGGAAGCATCTGGGGTCTGAGATTGTTTACAGAGAAGCTCCAGGAAATCCTCTGGCAGGGAGAGGGTCCCCCCGGACCCCTGGCTGAGCTGTGTGGGGGCAGCTGGGACAACGAGGGACCCCCTCTGTGACCCTGACCCCATCCCAGCCTGGCTGGCATTCCAAGGAATGGGCAGGGATGGGATGGGGGCACCCGGTGGCATCCCCATCCCAGGGGTGGGGAGGGCAGCAGGAGCACGTGGCTGCTGTTATCCCGGGATGGATGTGGCTTGGGGGGGACACAGATGTGACCCGGGGATGGGAAGGGGATGGGGGCAGAGCGGGAGCACTACGTGCCGCTGGCAGGGAATGCCTGGCGTGCGGGCAGCCCGGCAGGGCAGGAAAAGCTCTTTCCACAGGAAGGAGCGGGAAGCGCAGCCGTAAATCCCGGAGTGACGGGAGCCGGTGATTAATCACCGCGCTCGGAGGGGGCTCGGCGGCCAAGGACGTCCCGGTCCCTCGTCCTCCAGCACTTCCCACCCCAGAGGGACCCCGTGTGAAGCCGGGACTGGATGTTCCCCCTCCCCATCCCGGCCGTGGCCTCTGCGCCCTCCACGGAAAATCCAACCACACGTGCGGCGAGTTGTGCCGGTGCTCAGGGCCGGCGGAATTCCAGCCAAGCGCAGGGATACAAGTGAGGGGGGGACACACACACAAGGGGGGCTCGGGGAGGAGGGGGGACAAGGGGAGGGTGGTCCTGGCTGCTGGCTCCCCGTCGGGGTTTGCCATCCGTGCTGTGGGAAGCACCTCCTGGGCTTGTCCTGGAGCACCTCGTCGGAGCGTCCCGCGCGCTGCTCGGCCCTTTACCCTCTGGGTGGGGGGCAGGGTCAGCCCGCTGGCACTCCCAGCACCCCCTGCCCGGGGTGGGGGGTCCTCTGCCAGGCCCCCCCTTCACCCAGAGTTCTTCAGGGTGGCCGTGTACTGCTCCACCATCTTCAGCATCCGCTGGATCTCCTCCACGTTCGCCTTGCCTGGAGGGGTGGGGTGGGGCTGAGCCAGGCCGGGCACTTGGGGGGCTCCCAGCCCCGCAGCCCCCAGAGGGCTGAGGACTCACCTATGTTTCCGAAGACCCCCTGGTTCTTCAGGTAGTCCGCGTAGTAGCCCGTGCTGGGGAAGGGCCCCGAGCGGCCGGTGCCGCCCGGCACCCGCGGGCCAGACACGTCGAAGAAGGGGTTCATCTGCAGGGGACACAGGGGGGGACACCGTCAGGAGGGGGGCAGCGATCAGGGCCGGGCAGGGGTGGCACCGCTCAGGGCCGGGCGCTGCTCGGTGGGAAAATCCCCCGCTCGAGGAAATCCCGCGGGTCGGGACGAAACCCACGCGCGGAGGTGGCTTTGCAGAGGCGCCTGTGCTGAACGAGCCGTGAGTGCCTGACCCGACAGTGCCGCCCCAGCGCCCGTTCCCGTGTGTCCCCGTGCCCCCCTGTGCCCCCTCATGCCCCCGGCCCCTCACCTTGGTGCCCATGCAGATGCCGAGCTGCTCCCGCAGGGACTCCGCCTGCGCCGCCACCGCCTTCCTCTTCTCCTCCAGCTCCTTCGCCTGCTGCTCCTTTTCCCCCTGCAGCCTCTTTTTCTCCTCCTGCCCGTCCTTCACCTGCTTCTCCGCGGCCTGGAGCCGCTGCCTCAGCTCCTGCAGCTCCCTGGTGAAGCCGATGCGACACTGCTCCACGCTCACCTCGCAGGCTCTCCTCCTGACGTACATGGTGTCCCGGTCCTGCTGCCAGCGGAACAGCCCCTCCGTGTCCTGCCTGATCTGCTGGAGCTTGCTCTCGGCCTCGCTGCAGCGGTACTGCTTCACCAGCTCCACGAGCCGCTGGAAGTTGTCGTTGATGTCGTTCTTCAGGGACCTGCTCTCGTGTTTCAGCAGCTCCAGCTCGGTTTTGGTGAAATCCCAGCTGGTCCTGTTGGTCCTCAGGTCCTCCTGGCACCTCTCGTGCTCCTGGGTGGTTTTGGCCAGCGTGGTTTGTGTTTTCTGGTAGTTTTCCTGCAGCTCCTTCTTGGATAAGGTGAGCTGGTCCAGCTGCCTCTGCAGCTGCAGCTTGTCGGCTGCGCAGAGAGAGGGGACAGGGTGGGTGTCCCCCAGTGCCGCCCCCAGCCCAGCGTGGCACCCCTGCCCAGGCTCTGAGGGGCACTGGGGGGTCCCCAGGAGGGTGGGAAGCAGGTGATGGGGGTCCCCAGGAGGGTGGAAAGGGGACTCCTGGGATTTGGGGGGGTGGGGGTCTCTTACCATTGCACGTGGTGTTGATGAGGCTGGTGGTGATTTGGCACTCGGCCAACTTCATCTTGATGTACATGAACTCCTGCAGCTGAGAGGGGGGAGGAGGAGGAGGAGGAGGGTCAGAGCATCCTGCAAGGACCCCCCACCCCCCTCAGCATCACCTCGTGGGCACTGGGAGAGCACCGGGGGCTGGGGAGGATGATGAGGAGGACAAGGATGGGGGGGAGGGTCAGAGCATCCCACAAAGAAATCCCTGTGATATCCCCTCACTCCCTCTGGACACTGGGGAGAGCATCAGGGACTGGAGAGGGAGAGGGAAAGGAGGAGGGTCAGAGCATCAGGGACCCTCTGGCATCACCTCGCTGGAGGCTTAAGAGGATGATGATGATGATGGTGATGATGATGATGATGATGGTTACAAGATTGGAGCCCCTCTCTGGGACACCAGGGCTGAGACCCCCAGGACTGGGGGGTGCACATCAGCATCACCACCAGGCTCTGCCCCCCAGCCCCTCTGCCCTGCTGTGAGGAGGTCCCCACACCCCCGGGTGGGTTCCCTTGCCCTGCCCTCACCTGGGGGAGGTTGTTGGGGGTCTGGGTGCTGTTACACTTGTCCAGCTCCCTCTGGACCTTGGAGACGAGGCCCTGCAGCTTGTCCTTGTCCTTGAGGGTGGCGTTGAGGGCGCGGGTGAGGTTCATGTTGCGGGTGCCCAGGGTGATGATCTTGTTGTAGCGGTCCTGCAGCTGCTCCTCCAGCAGCCGGAGGTGGGTGTCGGTGCCCGCCTGAGCGTTGCCATACACCATGAACAGCACCAGCCCCAGGATGATGAGGAACTGGATGAGGGAGGTGAAGAGGAAGATGTACTTCATGTAAAACCCGCAGTCCCGCTTGGGCATCGCCTCCTTGGCCTCCAGACCGAACTTGGCCACGCCGAAGCTGCTCTTCTCCATCCCGCCGGCTCTGTGAGAGCCCCACCCCGCGGGACCCCCTTTGAGAGGGGCCGTGTGGGGGGCGGGGCCGGCCCCCGACGCCGTGTTTATATCCCTGGATTTAATATTTCCTTCTGCTGGGCTCTTTCCTGCCGTGCCGGATGCCTCGGACCCGCGGGGTTATCACGGTGCAGCTTCTGTTGGCGGCGGGACTATTGTTCCTGGACGGGGTGGGGGGGTTGGGGAAGGCTGGGACCCTCCTCCCCCGCCCCGTGGTGGTGCCCAGGAGTGTCTCCCATCCCAAAATACCACCCCGTCCCCAACTCTGGAAACTCCAGGGGCTCTGGGGGTGCCACCCTCCCCCCCCACGGCCGTGGTAATCCCATCCCCATCCCGCGGGAGCTGCCGTGGAGGGTCCGGCTGTGCTCGGGACCCCTCCCCATCGCTGCAGGATGCCCAGCCCGGCCCGGGGGGGCTGCAGGGTGTGGGGCCGAGGTGTGGGGCCCCGCCGGGCGCTGACCCCGAGCCGTTGGCTGTTTCCTGCCCTCTGGCTGTGCCGCGTTCCCTGGGGACCGGGAAGTGTCTGCGATGGCCGGGATGGTGTCGCTCCCGAATCCATTCTCAGCTACTGCCGTTTCCTTCCTGAGCTGCAAATAACGGTGAGTCACACCCCGGCCCCCCCCCACGGCCCCCCCAGTCCCGCGTGGGGACTCTGCCGGACCCCTGGCCCGGCCTGGCCGGGACCCCTCGGCCACGTGGCCGTGCCGGTGGGATGATCCCTCTGAGAGCCCATTCCAAGGGCTCCCTGCAGCCTCTCGGGGTCACCAGGGATCCCTGTTGGGATCCAGTCCCCCCAGACCCCACCTCTGTCTCATTCCCCAACTAACCCCCCCCCACTTAGCCCCCCAGTTCTTCCCATGCCAATGGTTGGACCATGGGAATGCTGTTCCCAGTTCCCCTTCCCATCCTGAAGCTCTGCAGGGCTGGGGGGGCTCCACTCCGGGACCACCGGATTTGGGGTGTGGGAATGGGGCTTGTCCCCCCACCCCATCCCAGGGAGCCCCATCCTGGCTGGAATTGCCTCACCAGGACTCTCTCACCTGGGAAGGCACTGCCAGCCCCTTTCCATCCCCCCCAAGGTTGGGGGGCACAGGGGATCCCCCCCAAAGGCAATGTTTGGGGGGGGGGTGGATTCCTGCCTGCCCTTTGCACAGGATACTGTGGCAGGAAAATCCAGCTTTCCTGGAAACCTTCAAAGTGGATCCAAGGATGCTGGGAAGTGACAGCAAAGCAGCAGCTCCTGGTCCCCGTCCTCCCCGTCCCTGCCTCGGCTCTGTGTCCCCCCCGGGCACCCCGGGGTCTTTTGGGGTCCCTGGCAAAGCCAGGTCCTGCCCCAGCAGCCACGGGGCAGGTGGTGGGAGAGGCTGGATAAAACCCTGGAGTGGGGAGTCCCGTGGGGGGGGACTGTTGGGTTTGGGGGGGGGTGGTTGGATTTAGGGGGTCAGCTGGGCCTGGGGGGGACAGTTGGGCTCTTGGGGACAGGGGCACAGCAGGGCTGGTGGCACAGAGAGACATCCTGGAGAGCAGCACAGCCTTTATTGCCCAAACACCTTCCCAGCCTTCCCAGTTTCTGGAGAATTAATGCCCAGAGCTGATTCCAGAGCAGCTCCGAGCAGCCAGTGGGGAAACTGTCCCCTGGGTGAGCCTAAAACTGCCCAAAGGCTGGGGAAGTGACCCCCCTGTCCTGCTTTCAGGCTGCAGAGCTGGGACTGGGGCACAGCAGGATCGGGACACGTGGCGGCGTTGGGACAGGCAACAGGATCGGGACGTGGTGGGAGCAGGACACGGAGCAGGATTGGGATGTGGAGCAGGATCGGGACACGGAGCAGGATCGGGACACGGTAAGATTGGGACACATGGTGGGATCTTGTGGGATTGGAACACGTGTCCCACCAGCACCATTCCAGCATTCCCAGCTCTGGCGCCGGGGCTGAGCCCCTCCTGGTCCCAGCGTGGTGGGACTGGGAATGCTGGGCTGAGTGGGGAGGGGGCTGTGGGGCTTCAGCCCTTCCTGCAAAAGAGAGGGGACAGGGGGTGAGTCCCCACACGGCACTGGGTGCTGCTCCCATGGGGACACCGGTGGCAGTGGGAAACCCCCATCCCCACATTGTGCCCCTTCCCCGGGCTGTTTCCCTCCCTGAATGTCCTCCCTCCAAGGGCTGTCCCCACTGCCCGGGTTGTCCCCTCTCCCCTCCCGGTGTTGTCCCCTCCGTGCTCCCACAGAAGTACCGGGATGGGGGGCACCTTCTCCCGCTCGCTCGGTCCCTCCCCCGCCGTCTCAGCGCCTCGACCTCCGCCGCGTAATCCCGTCTGCGGGGAGAGCAGGGCCACGTGTGGGGGTCCCCCTGTCCCGGGGGGGGGGGGACGGGGGTCCCCGTGGGGAGGGCAGGGTGTCATAGGGCAGGGGGGGTGGCTGGTTTTGGGAGAGGGGGGTGGATGCTTTGGGGGTGCCCGCGCAGTGAGGGGGATAAGAACCTTACAGGGTGTCCTGGAGCTCTCTCTGGCGGCCCTCGCAGCGCTCCCCGCGCTCCCGCAGCACCCGCTGCTGCTCCAGCGCCTCCTCCAGCCGCCGCCGCAGCCCCCGCGCCAGCCCCGCGCCCCGCGCCACCTCCTCTGGGGGGACAGCGGGGACAGCGGGGTCACCCCGAACCCCCACACCCCAAAACCGCAGCGCCCCGAGCCGGGCACTGCCCCAAACCCGGCTGGGGGACCCCCCGGGTGGGCTCCTCGTGCGGGGTCCCCACGCAGGGGACGGAGCTCACCTTGCAGGGCCGCCTTGTCCCCGGCCAGCTCCGCCCGCTCGCGCCGCAGGGCC
>JAWWES010000076.1:29489-41841 GCA_035583135.1 Lophotriccus pileatus
GGGGTGGTTTGAGGGGATTGGGGGGTTTCAGTTGCTGGGGAGGGTTTCAGGAGTTTGGGGGGGGTTCAGGTGTGTTGGGGGGGTTTGAGGAGATTGGGGGTTTCAGTTTGGGGGGTTTCAGTTTGGGGGGTTTCAGGAGTTATGGGGCTTTTGGGGGGGCTTCAGATGCTTTGGGGGTGGGGGCTAGGGGGGATTTGGAGTTTTGTGAAGGGCTTTTTCCGAACGTTCCTCTCTCCTTCCCTCTCCCGGAATTCCCGACGATCCCTGCTGTGTGTCCCAGCCCCCGCCGGCCCAGGCCGAGCTTCCCGATCGTCCCTTTGGAATCTTTGCTCCCAAATCCTTTTCCCGTCTCCTCCACCTCCCCCAAAACCGCGCGGGGGGGGGGGGAAAGGAACCGACCCCCCCCCCGGGACGCCGCTGGTTCTCCGGGATGAGCCACATCCCCTTCCCCCTCCCCCAACCCCACCCCGTGGCGTGTTCACACCCCCGCGAGCCGTGGTACAAACCCCACTCGTGTATTTGGCATTTGGGGGGGGGGACACGCGACGTACAAAAGCCACGAGGGAGCTCCGGTCCCTAAGGCCACGTTGGGGAGGGTGGGGGCGTGGGGAGGGGGTGGGGGGTGCCCCTTTCACCCCCCCACGCGCGCCCGTGGAGGGTCACAGCTCGCGGTCGGCGCTGCGGGACGAGCTCTTGAGCGGCACCGAGTCGAAGCCGTCCGGCCTCCGCTGCGGGGGGGACACGCTGAGGCACCGGGACCCCCACGGGGGACACTGAGGGATGGAGACCCCCCTCGTGGGGACACTGAGGGACAGGGACCCCCACCACCACCACATGGAGCCCCCCAGGGTGGGGACACGGAGACACGGAGGCCTCTGGTGACACTGAGACCCCCGGGGAGGGGAACCCGGGACAAGGACCCGCGTGGGAAGTGGGGCTGGAACTCAGACCCCCTCCCCCCAGCCCTTACCTTGGCCTTCAGGGCTCGGAGTTTGCCGAAAAGCGACATTTCGGTGGCAAAGAGCAGCTCGTCCTCGGCGTCCTCGCCCTCCATGATGGCGCAGCTGTCGGGGGTCGCCGCCTCTCCCTCCCGCGCCGCCGCGTCCATCACCAGCTTGGAGTACTTGTATTCCAGCCTGGGAATGCGGGAGGTGCCATCACACACCCCCCTCCCCGCCTGCGACCCCCACTATCCCCCCCCGAAACCCCCTTTGTCCCCCTCCCCACAAAACCACTTCCACGTGGAGAGGGTCCCACTCCCGCCCACACCCGCGGGGGTGGGTTTTGGACCCCTTAAACCCGGGTGGGGCTGGATGGCTCACTTTTGGGTCTTTTTCCAGAAGTAGGCGGCGAGCGCGGCCAGCAGCACGGCCAGGCACGTGCCCGTGGAAATCCCCACCTTGAGCCAGAAATCCACGCTCCGGCACGGCCGCGATTCCTGCGGGGGCAGCGACACCCCCCCGTGGCACAGCCGCGGCTCCCGCCACACGTACGTGGTTTTCTGCGGGGGGGAAAGGGGGTTTAATGGGGTTCAGGGGGTCCTAAAACCCATCCCCGCGGGGCGGGACCGGGACCCCTCCACGCGCGGGTGGTTTTGTGGGGAGGGGGAAACAGGGGGTTCAGTGGGGGGAGGTGTCCCACAGCCCGCGCGGCTTTTGGGGAGGGGCAGAGGGGCTGTGGGCGGGGGGAGGGTCGTACCTGGAGGCCGCCGATGCAGGCGCCGGGGATGGCGCGGTAGTGGGAGGGGCCGCAGCGGGGACAGCCCTGCGGGGACACCCACAGCAGGTGGAAGGTGCAGCCGTCACAGGTGCCCTCGGGGCATTTGCTGGGAGGGGGGACACAACAAGGGGGGGTCAGTGGGGCAGGAGGGTCCCCCCCCAAGTGAAGCCCCCCCAGGGATGTGTCCCTCTCTGTAGGTGATGTGGGCAGGGGTCACCCTGGGGGTCCTCAAACCCCCTTGGCATCCCAACTGTCCCCCCCCCACACAGCTGGGGACAGCCAGGGTGGCACCCCGAGGTTGGGGACATCGTGACACCTGTGTCTCCAAAGTGAAGCCCCCCAAGGATCAGCCCACCCCACCAGGTTGGGGGTCCCCAAAGCCGCCCCCCCCCTCCCATGGGGGGTCCCCAGTGTCCCCCCCCACACCTGGGGACAGCCAGGGTGCCGCTGCCGGGGCTCAGGGGGTCACAGCGCAGGCGGAGCGTGGTGGCCCTGCCACCCGTGCAGGGCTGTGTGACATCGTTGGACCTGCCAGGGGAATGGGGAGGGGGGTCAGGAGGACACTGGGGACACGGCGGGGGGGTGTCCCCCTGTCCCTGCCCCCACCTGAAGAAAAAGATGACGTCGGGCAGGTCAGGGTGGCTGCCGGGGAACAGCTCCGGGGGGGACACGACGCCGTCCAGCACCGCGCTGGTGGTGACGCCTGGGGGGACACCCTGCAGTGTCCCTGGGCTGTCCCTGGGGTGTCCCTGGGGTGTCCCCGGGCCACCAAGGAGGGCCAGGGGTATCCCAGGCCCTGCCACCAGGTTGTCCCCACTCACAGCAGGGCGTCCCAGCATCGCAGGGGTGTCCTTGTCCCACCAGGGTGTCCCATTCCCAGTGTCCCATTCCGTGTCCCATTCCCAGTGTCCCAGACCCAGTCCCTCACCCAGTAGGGTGTCCCATTTCCATTATCACAGTATCCCTTACCCAGCAGGTATCCCATTCCCAGTGTCCCATTTCCAGTATCCCATTCCCATTATCCCATTCCTGGTCTCTCACCCAGCAGGGTGTCCCATTCCCAGTATCCCATTCTCCCAGTATCCCTCACCCAGCAAGGTGTACCATTCCCATTCCCAGTATCCCATTCCCAGTTTCCCATTCCCATTCCCATTATCCCATTCCCTCACCCAGCAGAGTTTCCCATTCCCATTATCCCATTCCTATTATCCCTCACCCAGCAGGGTGTCCCATTCCCATTCCCAGTATCCCATTCTCCCAGTATCCCTGACCCAGCAGGGTGTCCCATTTCCATTCCCACTATCCCATTCCCAGTTTCGCATTCCCGTTCCCATTATCCCATTCCCATTCTCCCATCCCCTCACCCAGCAGGGTGTCCCATTCCCATTCTCCCATTCCCATTCCCTCACCCAGCAGGGTGTCCCATTCCCATTCTCCCATTCCCATTCCCATTATCCCATTCCCATTATTGCATTCCCATTATCCCATTATCCCATTCCTATTCTCCCATTCCCATTCCCTCACCCAGCAGGGTGTCCCATTCCCATTATCCCATTCCCATTATCCCATTATCCCATTCCCATCCCCATTCCCATTATCCCATCCCCTCACCCAGCAGGGTGTCCCATTCCCATTATCCCATTATCCCATTCCCATCCCCATTCCCATTATCCCATCCCCTCACCCAGCAGGGTGTCCCATTCCCATTATCTCATTATCCCATTCCCATCCCCTCATCCAGCAGGGTGTCCCATTCCCATTATCGCATTCCCATTATCCCATTCCCATTCCCATTATCCCATTCCCACCCCCTCACCCAGCAGGGTGTCCCCCAGGCTGACGGGCTGGGAGGACAGGGCCGCGCGGGCGCCGCTGCCGTCGGGGGGCACGACGATGGCCTGGCACACGAAGGACGTCACGCGGCGGGCGGGGACCCCCCCCCGGCCCTGCGGCACCGAGTCGGCACACGAGGCCTTCTTCCTGCCCTGCGGACACGCGGGGAACACGCCTGGCACACGCGTGGGGAACACGTGTGCACACGTGTGTTCCCGTGCCCTCCTCTCTGTGCCCCCCCCGTCCCACGCGTGTCCCCGCCGTGCCTCACCTGGTGGCCGCAGGGGCTGAGCTGGAAGCGGTGGCTGTAGCGCAGCCCCTTGGGGGTGAAGCCGGGCCCGGTGCCCAGCGCCAGCCCCGCGCCCAGCGCCGGGAACTCGTACAGCAGCGTCCGGCCCCGCAGCGCCAGCGCCAGGCTGCAGTTGTTGTAGCACACCGAGCGCAGCTGGGGACAGCGACACCGTCAGGGATGGGACAGGGACACCGTCAGGCACAGCGACACCGTCAGGGATGGGGACAGGGACAGGAGGACAGGGACACAGGGACAGGGATGGGGACAGGGACACAGTCAGGGATGGGACAGCGACACCGTCAGGGACGGGACAGGGACAGGAGGACAGGGACAGGGACATGGTCAGGGACAGGGACACGGATGGGGACAGGGACACAGTCAGGGATGGGGACACAGGGACAGGGTGAGGGACAGGGAGAGGAGACAGGGATACAGGGACAAGGACACAAAGACAGGGAATGGGACATGGTCAGGGACAGGGGACACAGGGATAGGGACACAAGGACAGGGAGAGGGACAAAGAGTCAAAGGCAGGAATAAGGGTCAGGGACAGAAAGACAGACACAGGGACAGACACAGGGACAAGGAGACGGGTCTCAGGGATGGACGTGGCACCCACCAGGAGCTGGCACTGCCCCTCAGGGACAGGGGACATGTGGTGTCACCCCCTGGGGCCACAAACTGTCACCCACCCAGGGTCACCCACCCCATCACCCCCCCCAGGATGGCCAGAGGGGCTAGTGTCACCTCCCTGGGGACAGCTGGGGATCAGCATCACCCCTCCAGGCAGTGTCACCCACCCAGGATGGCTGGGGGGGGGGGACCCGGTGCCACCCACCCATGACAGGGCGTCACCCTCCAGTCCCCCTCCAGTGCCACCCATTGGGGACACCTCGAGCGTGGCGAGGGCCAGCGCCACCCCCGGGGGACCCTCGGGGACACCCCCTGGTGACACCCCCGGGAACACCCCCTTGGTGACACCCCCCTGGTGACACCCCCTGGTGACACCCCCGGGGACCCCCACCTGGTTGCTGTGTGTGCCAGGCCCGCAGGGGTGGCACGAGGGGGTCCCTCCCGAGGGGGGTCCCCGCAGGACGGTGCCGGGGGGGCAGGGCCGGCAGGTGCCCGAGGGGGGGTCCAGGGCGCTGCCGGGGGGGCAGGGGGCGCAGGGACCCCCGGGCTGGGGGGCACAGCGGCGGCAGAAGGAGGCCACCCCCCCCAGCACATTGGTGACGTTGATGCTGTACAGCTTGGCCACATCACCCGTGTAGCGCCGGCCCTGCGGGACAGAGCGGGGTCACCTGGGTGGGGGGTCACCTGGGCAGGGAGGCTCACCTGGGCAGGGAGGGTCCCAGCCGATGGCAGGGGGGAAAGGGGCAGCAATTCCCACTGTTTGGGGATTCCCTCAGCCTTCAGGATGTCCCAAAAAGGAGGAGAGGACAACCCTGGGATCCCCCCGGAAAGGGAAAAGGGGACCCCTTTGGGACCCTCAAAGGGAAGAGGAGACACCCCAGAACACCCTCAAAAGGAAGAGGGGAACCCCCCCAGGCCCTCCCCGAGGGAAGGGGGGACATCCTGGGATACCCAAAGGGAAGAGAGGACCCCCCAAAGGGAAGAGGGGATGCCCCAAAGGAAGAGGGGATGCCCCAAACCCCTCGAAAAAGGGAAGAGGGGACCCCCCCATCCCGGGGCCCTCAAAGGGATGAAGGAGCCCCTCCAAAGGGATGAGGGGACCCCCCAAAGGTTGTCGGGGCCCCCCCCGGGCCGCCCCTCACCGGCTGGTGGTAGGGGGTGCGCTGGAAGGCCCAGGTGAAGCTCAGGGTGCCGTTGTGCTGCACCACGTACGTGTAGGACCGTCGGCCCGTCGAGCCCCTCCACGTCTCCACGGGGCTGGTGGCGCGGGAGTTCACGCCCTGCGGGGACAGTGACGTGTCCCCTGCCTGTCCCCAAAGGCTCCCTGTGGGCAGGGACGCTGGGGACCCTGAGGAGGGACACTGGGACCCCAAGGAGGGATGCTGTGACCCCGAGGGGACAGTTTGGGGACCCCCAGGGTGATGCTCTCATCTCCTGCTGGCAGGGAGGGACACACCCCTGAGGTGTTTCACTTTGGGGACATCACTGTCACAGTGTCACCCCAAAACCCGGGGTGACCGCCCAACCTTTGCCCCCCACTCAGCACCATGAATGGGGGACACGAGTGTCACAGTGTCCCCCCAACCCCGGGGTGACCCCCCCGTGCCCCCCGCTCATCACCATGAATGGGGACACAGTGACAGCAGTGACCCCCCCGTGCCCCCCGCTCACCACCATGAAGTAGAGCTCACAGCCCACGCTGCAGATGGTCTCGAACACGAAGGTGATCCTTCCCACCTCGTGGCTCTCCGTGTCCTCCAGCAGCGGGCTGGGAGGGCTGGGCACAGCGAGGGGACAGTGTGGGGACACTGCCAGCCCCGCCACACAGCCGCGCCCCCCCCCGGGCCCGGGGACACCCCCCTGTCACCCGGGGACACCCCCTGTTACTGGGGGACACCCCCCTGTCACCCGGGGACACCCCCTTACCTGAAGCCTGGCACCACCAGCGTGAGGATCATGAAGTCGCTGTCGGAGGCCGCGGCCGCCGTGTAGATGAAGTCCCCGGCCACCTCCCAGCCTGCGGGGACACGGCGGCACTCGTGGGGCCCTGGCTGTCCCCGGGGAGGGCACGCGGAGGGGACAGGGAGGGGACACCCCCCCCGGTACCTGCGATGCCCTTGTACTCGAAGCTGATGCCGCTGAGCACGGTGGTCTCCATGTTGGGGGGCAGCACGTTCCACCACTTGTACTCCAAGCCCAGCGCGGGCTCCGTGCCCGGCGGGCACGACAGGCAGGCTGGGGACACGAGGGGACAGCCCTGCACCGGGGTGGCACCCCCACCTCCCCCCCACCCGGCAGCTCTGGGGACTGCGGTCACCCCCTGGGGACAATGACGGGGACAGGAGGAGCCAGCCCTGCCCCCGGCACGGCCCCCCCTCCCCGCGGCGGCTCGGGGTGTCCCTGTCCCCCCCCCGGGACACTCCGGGGCGGCCTTACCGGAGCCGTTGGAGTAGGAGCCGCGGGGACAGGGCTGGCAGGAGCCGCCGCCGCCCTTGGCAAAGCCGGGGTTGCAGGGGGGGCACCGCGACCGCTGCCCCGAGGGCGGCAGCCGGGCCGCCCCCGGCAGCTCCTCGCTGCAGATCTTGGGCTCTGCCCACTTGTACATCAGCTGCGTCTGCGGGGGCGGCGGGTGAGGAGGGGGGGACACACACCCGCAGGGAGCGGGGGACACACCGCCCACCCCGCGGCTCCCCGCGGTACCTCCCCGCCGGCGTCACAGGCCGTGTGGGTGTAGAAGAAATCCTTGTCCGTGCAGGGGGGGCGCGGTTTGCAGGACCCCGAGCCGGGCTCTGCGCGGGGACACACACACACAGACGGGGGTGAGCGGCCGGGGGATCCCAACGCTGTCCCCACGGTGGGATGGCAGGTCCCCCCTGTCCCCCCCACACCACCCCTCCATCCCCCCGGCAGGCACGGACTAGGGGGCATAAGGGGACCTCTAAAGCTGCCACCGGTGGGTGTGGGGACCCCCCCGCGTCCCCTCCCCAGTGCAGACCTCGGGCTTGCAAAGGGCCCCCAACCCTGTCCCCTGCAGAGGATGTCACGTCCCCCCCTGACTCCCCCATCCCCACTCCCATCCCAGACCGGGGGCACAGGGGCCCCCCAGAGCCGCCCCCTGCGGGTGTCCCCGCTCACCGGCGTAGGTGCCGGGCTCGCAGGGCTGGCAGGCGGTGGCCCCTTTCCCGGAGAAGGTGTCGGCGGGGCAGGGCTGGCAGGAGGCGGCGCCGGGCGCGGCCGCGAACGTACCGGGTTTGCAGGGGAAGCACTCGGAGGTGAACGCGACCCCTGGGAAGGGCAGGGGGCTCAGGGGAGGGGGCCGTGGGATCCCCCCCCCCGAGCCCCTCCGTGCCCGCCCCCACCCACCTGTGATGCCGATGTTCCTCACCAGCACCGGCTTGGGCACCTTGGCCCACACGGAGAAGGCGGTGGTTCGCCAGTACAGCACGTTGTTCCCGCGGCTCAGCTCCACCTGCACACCCGCGACCGTGGGTCGGGAGCGGGGCGCGGCCGGGGAGGGGGTGGGATCATGGGTGGGGGGTCCTGCTGCTGGGAAGGGGGTTGGCACAGCGGGTGGGTGGTCCCAGTGCCAGGGAAAGGGTTGGGATCATCGCGGCGGGGGAGACGGTTGTGGCACTGCTCCCCCTCTGCCATCCCCCCCCGCCCCCTTTGCTCCCCGTGGAGCACCTCTGTCCCCAGAGGAGGGTCCCGGGACCCCCGGAGTGTCCCTCCCCCTCTCACTCACGCTGTGGAATTCCCAGCCCTTCTCCGTCGTTCTCATCCAGCGGGATTCCTCCACCGTGGGCTGGCACTGGTCATTCTGCACCTGCGGGGGTGGGGTCAGGGAACCCCTGTCCCCAGAGACCCTCCGTGTCCCCAGGGACCCCCCCCCATCCCTACAGACCTCCCCCTGTCCCCAGGGACACCCTCCTTGTCCCCAGAGACCCTCCGTGTCCCCAGGGACCACCCCCCCAATCCCTACAGACCCCCCCCTGTCCCCAGGGACCCTCCATGTCCCCAGGGGCTCTCCCTGTGTCTCCAGGTCCCCTCCCCTGTCCCAAAAGCCCCCTCCCCTGTCCTCAGGCCCCTCCCTTGTCCCCAGACACTCCGCCCCGCCCCCAGGACCCCCCTCCACGCCCCCGGGTACGCCCTGAGGTGACAGGGTGACCACCCCCCGGTCCCTGAGCCCCCTCCCCACGCGCGCAGCCCCCGCGGGACGCACGAAGAACTCGAAGACGATGCTGCTGTCGGGGTAGATGTACTCGAAGGTGACGGTCCCCGCCTGCTTGAGGCTCACGGCGAACATGAGCGTGGCCGTGCACTCGTCCGTATTCGAGGCCACGTAATCCCCCAGGGGCACCCACGTCGACCTGGAGGGCGTTTCCCACCCCATATCTTAGTTTCCCCTCCCGTTTTCCCGGTTTCCCACCCCATATCTTAGTTTCCCCTCCCGTTTTCCCACCTCATATCTTAGTTTCCCCTCCCGTTTTCCCGCTCTCCCCCGCGGTTCCTCACCCGGTGCAGTTCCCGGCGGCGTCCCCGGGCCCCTCCTGCAGCTCCAGGTTGGTGGCCACGTTGGCGAACCCTCGGGGCACCTCGTCCCACTCGTCGAAGCGGACTCCGGTGCCCAGCGAGTAGGTGCCCGCGGCGCAGGGACGGCACGTCTGCGCCTGCATCTCCAGGAACTCGCCCGCCTTGCAGGAGAACGCTGCCCACGGGAACCGGGACGGCAGGGAATCACCCCCCGACCTCCCCCCATCCCGCCCGTCCCACGAAGGAAACCCTCCTAATTTATGGGGTTTGGCTCCTGACCCGCGGTGCTTCCCAATCCAGGCGGGATGGGAGTCCCTGGTACGGATACGGGACACCCCCGGGGTGGGGGGGATTGGGATCCCCGTCCTGCTCGTCCCATTTGGTGCCTCTGGGTGTGGGATTCCCACTCCTCTCATCCCATCCCAGGCACCCCGTGTTTGTTATTCCCATCCCATCCAATCCCAGAGTGATTCCCATCTCATCCAATCCCAGTGTGATTCCCATCCCAGGCACTTCGTGTGTGTTAATCCCGGTGTGATTCCCTGCTCTCCCATTCCATCCCAGGCACCCCATGTGCGTTATTCCCATCCAATCCAATCTCAGTGTGATTCCCAGCTCTCCCATTCCATGCCAGGCACTCCATCCATGTGTGTTATTCCCATCCAATCCCGGTGTGACTCCCACCCCCCGCGCGTTCTCCCGCCGCCGCCGCACTCACAGCACTCGGTGCCGCGGACGGGGTCGGGCAGGCCGGTGCAGAGCCCGGGGCTGTGCGGCACCGCCACCCTCCAGCGCGCCCCGGAGCTGTCACACGCCGTGTACTCGTAGTGGTACTCGGACTGCGGGGGGGGCACAGGAGGGGCTGAACCCCCACCTCGTGGCGGGGGCATTCGGGGGATGCGGGATTTGGGGCCCAGGGGGTGCTCAGGGTGGGGGGGGTCACAGCCTTGGGGTGGCCCGAGTCGGTGACACGCGAGGCTGCTCAGACACCGGGGGGTCCTGGGGGGCACCGAGGGCACCGTGACCCGCCACCCCCCCCGCATCCCGCCGGCTGTGCCAGGCTGGGAGCGGCTCAAGGCCGGCGGGGAGGTGACGGCGGGGAGGTGACACAGGGGAGGTGACACCGGGGACAGACGCGGCGTGGGCACGGCCAAGGACGGGGCTGGGGGAGGGGTCGGGCTTTGTGGTACGGGGCTGGGGGGGAAGACCCCCACCCCCCACCCAGTTCTGTGGTGTCGGGGCACGGGGGGTACAGAGGGGAGCCCCCCCACCCCCGCAGCAGCTTTGGGGTGTTCAGGGGGTACAGGTGGGTGGCTGCAGGGTACAGGGGACACAGGGGGCACAGGGGGGCACAGGGGGTACAGGAGGGAGCCCCCCACCCAGTTCTGGGGTGCCGGAGCACGGGCGGTACAGGGGGCACAAGGGGTGGCCGGTGGGTGCAGGGGGGAGCCCCCCACCCCCGCACAGCTTTGGGGTGTCAGGGTGCGGGGGCCCATTGGGTTCAGCGGGTCCAGGGGGTACCGGGGGTGGGCACGGGGTGCAGGGGGAGCCCCCCACCCCCGCGCAGCCCCGGGCTGGCAGAGCGCGGTCGGTTTGTGCTCCCGGCGGCTGCCGGAGCGTGGCAGGTTGATGGGAAAACAACCGCTTTGATGTTCCCGTCAGCTGGAAACGGCGGCGATGGGGGGAAGGAAAAGGAGGGGATGAGGGGGAAAGGGGGATGGGGGAAAAGGGGGGTGGAAGGGAAAAGGGGGGGATGAGACGCGTCTGCAGCACCCCCCGCCCTGTCCGGGCAGCACCGAGACCCCCCAACCCCACATGGGGCACAGAGGAGGGTCCCCCCCACCCCGGGGGTACCCAGGGGGTCACCCCAGCTCTGAGCAGCTCCGAGTCCCCCATCGCTGTCGCTCCCGAGGGATTCCCTTGGAGAGAAGGGTTTTATTCCCTCTTCCTAAACTTTTCTAGTTTTTTTTTTTTATCTAAATGAATTGACCTAATTCAGCCCCGGGGGGGCACCCCGAGGTGTCACCGTCACCCTGGTCCGGCCGGGGGGGAGTGGCTGTCCCCAGGGAGGGACAGGGGACACCCCCCCGCGTGGGGCCGGTCCTGGCGGGGACAGGTGCCAGCCCCGCTCTATTGTTCCCAGCTCCGGATCGTGGAACACGGACAAAAAAAAACTGGATCACGGCGCGAAAAACATTCCTGGCCCAGATTAAAAAGCAGCCGCAGGTCTGGGGGGGAAGGAGGGGCGGGGGAGAACAGCGGGGGGGGCACCCCAGGGAGGCGATCTGGGGGTTCAGCCGCTGTCCCCAAGGCGGGCAGAGCCCAGCGAGTGACAGATCCCCCCGGGTTTTCCTCGCAGGACGCTTTGGCCACCGCGTGCCGGGCTGGGAATGGCACGTGGCCACTGGGAATGTCCCCCCCTGCCTGGCCTTGTCACCCCCCATCCCCCCCAACAGTGCTCAGGGAGGGTTTGGGGCCACCCCGATGTGTGTGAGGGGTTGGGATTTAGGGGCAGCGATGGGTTGACACCACTTGGGGTCCCTCAAGGAGACCCTCGGGGTCTGGCCGAGCCCCCGAGGGCAAAACCCCTCCCCAAGGGCTCCCCAGCCCCCCCCGCTACAGGGACCCCCGTCCCCTCCCTGTCCCGCCCCGCGCCCCGGGGCTCCCTTTCATCTCCCAGGCGAGGAATTCGGGGGGCTCCCGAAATTGTGCCCCCACCCCCGGTGCCACCGGGACCCCCCGCCCCTCCCTGTGCCCCCCGCGCGCTCCGGGGCTGCGTTTCACGTCCCGGGGAGGGGGTGTGTGGGGGGAATTCGGGGGCTCCGGCGGTGCCCCCCCGCCATCGCCGGGGTCGGTACCTCCTTGCAGACGTGCAGCTGCTCCGCGGCGCGTCCCGGGGACGCGGTGACAGCGAGGCACAGCAGCGCCAGCGGCGCCCACCGGGCTCGGGCTCGGGCTCCGGCTCCGGCTCCGGCCATGGCGGCGGCAACGGCGGCAACGGCGGCGGCGGCTCCGCGGCCCGAGCGGCACCGGCACCGGCCCCGCCCCCGCCAACCGCCCGCCCCCCGCACCGGCGGCACCTGCGCGCGCCCCCCGCATGGGAACGGAACGGGAACGGCAACGGGAATGGGAACAGCACCTGCACCCGCCCCCCCGCATGGGAAGGGAACGGGAACGGGAGTGGGAATGGGAATGGGAACGGGACCAGGAACGGGACCTGCACCCGCCCCCCGCACGGCAACGGGAACGGGAAAGGCACCTGGCCTGTCCCCGGGAACGGGACCCCCGGGAACAAGAATGAGAACGGAGCCACCGGGAATGGTACCGGGAACAGCCCCCGGCATC
>JAWWES010000076.1:71014-81188 GCA_035583135.1 Lophotriccus pileatus
TCCCTGAGGGGGTGTCAGGGGGTCCCTGAGGGGATCACAGGGGGTCCCTGAGGGGGTGTCAGGGGGTCCCTGAGGGGGTGTCAGGGGGTCCCTGAGGGGATCACAGGATGTGCCTGAGGCGTTCACAGGGGGTCCCTGAGGGGTGTCGGGGGGTCCCTGAGGGGTCACACGGAGGCGGGGGGGTCTGGGCGGGGTGCCGCGGGTGCGGTGCTCGCGGTGCGGGTGGTCCCCGCGCCCCCCCAACGCTTTACCTCAGCCGCTCCCGCGCCGTGCCCGCCCCGGCCCCGCCTCCGGCCCCGCCGACGATTCTTTTCCGGCCGTCGCAAAACGGGGCGTAAAAACCAAGCGCCGCCCGGTGCGGGGACACGGAGGTAACGGGGTGGACAGGGAGGGGCTGCGGCCGGGCCGGGACCCCCCGGCCCGCCCGGGAACGCCCCGGCCCCGGGCCGAGCTCTGAGGGAGCGCCCCGGGAAGGGGGGCTGGGGCTGTGCCCGCGCCGGGCCGGGGCTGTGGGCCGGGGCTGCTCCGGGACTCCCGGGACCCCTGGGGACCCCCCAGGACCCTCCGGGACCCCCCCGGCCCCGCACGGGGCTCTGAGGCCTCGGGAAGAGGCCTGGGGGTTGGCCCGGGGTTGGCCGGGCCTGTGGCCGTGCTGGGCCGGGGCTGTGACCCCGGGCTGTTCCGGGACCCCCCGGTGCCCCCGGGACTCCGCGGGACCCTCCGGGACCCCCCAGCCCCGCACAGGGCTCTGAGGGCGCGGGGGGAGCCCCGACGGGGGGCCGGGCCTGTGGCCGCGCTGGGCTGGGGTCGGTGGGGCCGAAGCGCGGAGGGGACCCCTTTGCGCCCGTTCCTGCCCTTCTGCCTCCTGCCCTCCCCTCCCATCCCCCTGCCCTCCCCTCCCCTCCCATCCCCCTGCCCTGTCCCGTGGCAGCCCCGGCCGGGGTTTGTTGGGCAGGACGAGGCTCCCCCGGGTTGTTTTCCCCTCAGAACCCCCCGGGTTTTGTGCGCGGGGGGCTCGTGGTTTGTGCTCTGCCCCCCCCGGCCCCCCCGCGCTGGCCCAGTTTGGTCTCTGGGTGAATAAAGAGGGGTAGGTTTGCTCCTTGCCGAGCTTTATCCCCAGCCCAGGCCCTGCTTTCTCCTCTCCCCTCCCACTGAGGTGGCTTTTCACTGCTGGAATTTGCCTTGATGAGGGTGTGGAGAGGCAGTGACAGCTCCTGTTCTTAGACAAGTGCTGACCTTTGATTTCCACAGCTTGTTTTCCCTACCTGCGTGTGGATTTAGAGCTCCCTGCCCTCTTCCTACACTTCAGCCAGGCTTTCTTCTTTTTTTTTTCTCCCCCTCATTGTCTCCTATAGATAAATAACAAACTCTTATTTTTAGTCCCCTTTCTCTACTCTTCTTCCTGTGTTTCGTTCAAGGGAGATGGAACATTGTGAGGGTTCTTGTTTGTGCTGGAAAAGCTCTTCCTGACCCTGTACTTCCTTTTCTTTTCTTGAAAAAAAAAAAAAAAAAAAAAAGGATGGAAAAAAGATCTGGATAAGAGAAATGTGTGGAACGTTTTTGACCCACTAAAGCTCTCCAGCTCCTGCATCTTTCTTGAAAGCAGGACAAGACATTGAGCTTTCACCTCAACTGGGTTAAATCTGGAGAGGAGAAAAGCCACAGGAAAACAGAAATGAGGAACATAAACCCGAAAAAAAAAAAAGCTCCTCACTGTTTTTAGGTGGCTGTTCAGCATCACCAAGGAGACAGAGCTGCTCCAAGCCAATTTAACTTCAGACTTGGCGCTGTTTGGATAAATTTGGGCAAGCTTGGAGCCATGCGTTGATAACCTGAGTGGTGCGAGAGGTGTGAGGGACTGGCAGTGACACAAGTCACTGCTCTGGGGTGTTCCTGGAAGTGCTAAATCACATTTTAAATGCGCAGGGTGCTCTGGGGACTCACCAAGGTCCACCCAGAGACAGGAGGGTGCTGCTGCACTGTGGTGTCCAGCATTTCTCCTGTGAGTTATTGCACTATCTGGTTTGATCCAAGCTGTCTTAATGGAAAGTTTATGATAGTAGAAATTATAGATGTATTTATATGTATAAATACAGATTTTGGCTGGTGGCTGCAGGGTATTTGTCCCAGAAGGCAGTGAGGAAAGTAAAGGTGCAGCTTAGCATCATTTTACAGCTAATTTTATACACTCATTTCTCACATTTCCCTCAGCAACTCTCCAAAAAACTTTGGTTTTTAAGGGAGTAACCCTATAAAATCGCCCTGGTTTGCTGGCAGCTCCTCAGAGCGGCACCTGCCCACTTCTGATACCTTAAAATCTCCTTTGGGCGCTCGAGTACCACACACAGAATACGCTGAGGTGGAAGGGACCCCCGGGCTCAGGGGTCCAGCTCTTAGCCCTGCACAGGCCCGTCCCCAAAAGCCACACTGTGGGGCTGAGAGAGGATCCTGTTGAGCTCCGTCAGCCCCCATTGTGTGCCCCCTGCCCCATTGTGTGCCCCCTGCCCCATTGTGTGCCCCCTGCTCTGTGCTGTGCCCCCTGCCCCACTGTGTGCCCCCTGCCCCACTGTGTGCCCCCTGCCCCATTGTGTGCCCCCTGCTCCGTGCTGTGCCCCCTGCCCCACTGTGTGCCCCCTGCCCCATTATGTGCCCCCTGCCCTGGGGTGACCCTGGGGACGGGTCGGTGCGCAGCCACCCCCTGAGGGGGAAGGATCTTTTCTCTACCCAGCCTCTCCCAACCCTTTCTTCCCTCCTGCAGGATCTTATGGTTCTCCAGCCCAGCTCCTTCCTGCCCAAGCACACCTCCTAGACCAGCCACCCCATGAGCGGGCACCGCAGCGCCAAGAGGAGATGCGGGGAGCCCCAGCTGGAGGCCCCGTCGGGCTGCGGGCACGGCCCCGCGGGCGGCTGCGTGCTCAGCAAGCTGGTGCAGCTGCCCACGCCGCCCCTGAGCAAGCACCAGCTCAAGCGGCTGGAGGAGCACAAGTACCAGAGCGCTGGCCGCTCCCTGCTGGAGCCCCTCATGCAGGGATACTGGGAATGGCTGGTCGGGAGAGTGCCCGCCTGGATCGCCCCCAACCTCATCACCGTCGTCGGACTGTTCATTAACATCTCCACAACCCTGCTCTTGGTCTGCTACTGCCCGACAGCCACGGAGCAGGTGAGCTGGCCACCCCTGCGGTTCGGAGCTGGGCTTGGTGGCACCTCCTGCCACTGGCTTTGGGTTCCTGCTGTCCTGGCACTGGCTTTGGGTGGGTTCCTGCTGTCTTGACACTGTTTTTGGGTAGGTTCCTGCTCTCTTGCTGGGCCAGCCCATGGTTTTTGTACTTTTAACCTGTTCTCTGTAACTCTTGGTGCCCCTCTGGGGTGGGTTTTGGGGTGGGACAGCAGCTCCTCAGGCCACACCTGTGTGAGCAGGTTCTGACAGAACCAGCTGTTAGAAGATTAAAAATCCAGGTTTCTGTTCTACCCCTCATTCCACCAAGGCAGATTGGCTGGAATGTTCTATCCTGGTACTGAAATCTTTCCAATAAGACACCTGACTCCAAGGTTTTCCTGGTTTAGGGTCTCACTTTGATCCTGTACCAAAGGTCTGAGTGCTTTTGGCTCCCTTTGAACCTTACAGGGCCCTGATAATCCCAGGTTTTTGGGGATGGGTTTTGGGGGGGTTTGTTTGGCGTAGAACAGCAGCTCCTCAAGCCAACACACCCTTGTGGAGCAGGGTCTGACAGAACCAGGAACTGGAGGAAGAGGATTAGAAATCCAGATACTGCTTTGATAGTGCAGATTCTCTTGAGAACCTTGTGGTGCTGCTCCAAAATTCCAGCCTTTGGAGCAGTTTTCAGTGTGTGTTGGAGGAAGAAAATGAAAAATCCAGATTTCTCTTCTACCTCTCGTTCCACCAAGGCAGATTGACTGGAACTGTTCTGTCCTGATACTGAAATCTTTCAAACCTTTCACAGCTGGAAACTGAAATCTGCCCTCAGTTTGTGGGATTTGGAAACAGTTCTACAGCAGCCCCACAGGAGAGTCTGGCACAGTGTTATTTACAGTCTCTCATTAGTGATTTATAGGTATCCAGATGCTGCTAAACTAGCACAAATATGGGCCTCTTGTCTAGAGCAGCTTCTATTGGCAGGAACTGCTTTGATAGCACAGGCTCTCGTGAGAAATTTGTGTTTCTGCTCCAAACTTTCAGAGTTTGCAGCAGTTTTGAGTGTGTGTTGGAGGACAGAAATGAAAAATGCAACTTTCTGTTCTGCCCCTCACTGCACTAAAACAGACTGAGTGGAACTGTTCTGTGCTGGTACTGAAATCTTTCCACTGAGACCTGGCCTGAAGCTCAGCTTGGGCTCTGGTGCAGTTGGGGGACACAGGGTTGTGTTCCTGGGCTGTGTCCCTGCTGGCAGGGGCTGGCTGACAGTCAGGAGGTTTATTCTTTGTTCTGAAGGCACCAGGAGCTCCTGACCTGCCCCTCAGGGCCCCAGGAGTCTTCAGGAGGCATTTCCAAGTTCCTCATTTCAGAGCCTTTGCACTTAAAAACTTTCATTTTCCTGCACTGGGAAGGTTTGGGCTTTTTTTTTTTTTTCACTTGAACATGGAATCTTAAAAGCTGCCCTGGGAAAGGGGGTGTGTTACACACCGAAAAGCTGGGAATGCCTCAGGATCTCCAGCTTTATCTGCTCTCCCTCCTGTCCCGGTGTCCCGGCTGAGGCTGGGGATGGAGCAGCACAGTTTGTTCCCAGCCAGGCTCCAAACTGGCACATCCCTGCTCCCTGGGTGACACAGGAAAGGGCTGTTTGCCTGTCCTAGAAATCTGTTGAAATAGATAATTTCCCAACAACTGGTGGAATTTGGCAGGTGGAAGGTAAACAGATTGGGCAGGGAGCGCTCGGAGCAGCTCCTTGTCCAGGCCTGGGGCCCTGTGGGCGGCTCCACCTGGGGGTTCGTCCCAGGGTTATTTGGGGGCTCAGACTCTGAAATCTGGTTTGACATAGAGACTTCAGCTGTCTCAGGATATTTGAGGCACTGACCCAGAGCAGAAGTGAGTAAATGTCGAGGGTTTGGTGGTTTTTTGGTTGGTGATTGAACTGTGGAAGCACAGAAACTCAGAGCGAGCTGTGTCACAGCAGTGCTGGGTGTTCAGCTTTGGGTGAGGTGAGTGGGATCTGCCTC
Organism: Lophotriccus pileatus; assembly: GCA_035583135.1. Lineage (NCBI taxonomy): Eukaryota > Metazoa > Chordata > Aves > Passeriformes > Tyrannidae > Lophotriccus > Lophotriccus pileatus. The sequence goes on from JAWWES010000076.1 coordinate 76,190, forward strand.
TCCCTGCACTGCAGGGTGGCTGGTGCTGAGGCAGCTCCTGGCCTGATCCAGTTTGCCACATGGCACAGCAGCCCTGTGCTGGAGGTGCCTTTGAAGTGTCAGGGATCTGCCTGGGGAGCAAAACGGGGCTTTGAAACTCCACCAACACCGTTTTGGTTTGTTTTTTCTCCCCTCCTCCCCCAGAGCACTTTTGCTTTCAGATGTAAATTTTCTCTTCCTTGTAGCTCAGCCTCAGTTTTGCTTTTTTCTTCCCCTTGGTTTCCTCCAAGAGTGACTTGTCTCTTCCTGCTGGTGAAAGGTGTAGCCAGGGGAGCTGAGCTGGGGAGAAAAGGAGATGCAAATCCTTCCTGCTGAGCTGGGAGGACCCAACTGGCAAAGTGCTGAGTGATGAATTGTTTTCCTTTAAAAAAAAAAAAAAGAATGGAAAAAACGATCTGGGTAAGAGAGGGAGCTGTGAAATCTTCCCCCAGATATAAATAACCTCTCAGTGGAAACACCTACACTGCTAATGAAAGTAGAGAGAGGAACCAGCAGAGGGATTTTATTTTTTTGGGGAGGTTGTAGAGAAAAATTGCATCACCTTGAAGGTAATTAAATGTGGGGTATAATGAGGAATAAAAAGAACACCATGGGCTGGAATTCTGTGGCATCAAAACCTTGGGAAATGTGGTTTTGTCTGCCCTCCCTTCTGCCTTGTGCTGTTTGTACAGACAAAGTGCTGACAGCAGAGCAGCTTTTTGGGCAGAATGGAGGGTTTTGGGCAATCAGGAGCAGTGGGAGCTGGAGAGGGGGATGTGTGGAAGTTGATGTGCTCCAGTGAGTCGTGGCTGTGTCAGCCTAACTAAGCTGGACTCAGGGCTTTGTGAGAGGCAGGTTGGGGTGGTTAAACTGCCCTGCATTTTATTTGTGTGCTCTGAAGGCAGAGCTGCTCATAAATGCCCAAGTGTGTGGAGTGGGAAGGTTGCAAACCAGGCAGTAATTTCTGATTTATGGCAGTGGCAGCTGAGCCAGAGGGGTGGCAGCTCTGGCTTTTATGGGCTCTGTGGCTCTCGCTTCCAGAAGCATAAACCCCTTCAGCTGGAGTGTTTTGGCTTGGGCATTGTTTGGCTTTGTGTAAGGATCAAAGCTGCTCCTCAGGAGGGGCTGCCGAGGGGCTTTCAGGTGCATTTCCTGGGCCAGGCTGGAGGCCATGAGGGCTCCTGAGCTGGCGTGGGCGGTGACACCGCTCGGGTGTCACTGGGCGGGGGGAGCTCAGGGCTCTGGGGCCCAAAGCTCTTGGGTTTCTAAATCCCTGCGCACACTTTGCACGTGTGGGGCTGTGTTTTACTGCAGCTGCCCCGAGCACGAGGCTGGAGCTAATCCAGGCTGGAGTTCTGGCCCTGCTCTGTTTACATTCCACAGGCCCCAGCCCCATCCTGCCCGTCCTCGCAGCGCTCTGGGTGACGTGGAAACTGCTGTGTCAGGCTGTGGGCACAGGGGCTGCAATGGAGAGCTCTAACACTCACCTGTACTGTCCTTTGCTTTCCCTCTCAGGCACCTCCCTGGGCATACATTGCTTGTGCTTGTGGCCTTTTCATCTACCAGTCCCTGGATGCCATAGACGGGAAACAAGCCAGAAGGACAAACAGCAGCACTCCCCTGGGAGAGCTCTTCGATCACGGCTGTGATTCTCTGTCCACAGGTATTGCTGTGATTTTTAATTGAACTCTGAGCATTAAGTGACTCTTATTTCAGGATTTAAATCTGCTGTGCCAAAAGAAAAAAAGAAAAGGCTTCTTTTACTGAATACAGGAGTGAAAGGATCATTTTTCAACTCAGAAAGTCACCTTTCTTTGCACCCTGGAGCAGCTGAACTGTCTCCTCTGGTGTTACACTGAAAGCCAAATGAAGCATGTGGCTGGTTCAGCCTGAGCCAGCACTTTTCTGGGGTGTTTCAGCAGAGTCTTGGCTCTAAAACACTGTCTGTGAGGAGTTGTCAGAACGCTCTGTCGTGTTACTTTAGAGTGACTCTCTAGGCAGGTCTGAAACCCAAGCAGTGGGGCTCTGCAAGTCTTGAGTTTAAGATTAAAAGATTAAAATTAAGATTAAAATCAGCCAGATCAGTTCCTGGGGAGGTGGAGGACACTGAGCCAGCCTGAACTTTAACCCCATTGCAAAAATATCTTGGAATATCCTGAGTTGGAAAGGTTCCACAGGGATCACAGAGTCCAACTCCTCATCAGGTGCTTTGGGTTCGTGAAATTCAAAAGCTTTAAATTTTTAGGAATTCTTTAGCAAAGTTGTGTGTGAAAATGTGAAGGGGAAAGCACAGATCCATTAGGAATCCTGAATGACAGACTAGGGATTTCCTAAATCAGAAAACAGGGGGGGGGAAAGTGTCCAGCAAGTCTTGGATACAGGAGAAAACCCCCAGACTTGCCCAAACCACTCGAGTCTCTCCATGGGACTATTTAGTGGAATAAAAACGTGGGAGACCAAGAAACCCTCAGTACTGCAGGCCTGTAATAACTGCTAGGCATTTAAATAAACATTTTGCAGTTTTAATTGTTTAAAATCGAGGTGTTTTGTGCAACCCCCCCCGCCCAAGGACAACACCCACAAGCCCCGTTTGTAGCTTTGCTTCTGCTGAGGATCTTGACCCCTGTGTCCCGCTCTCCCTTTTCACTGAGTGACTGATTTTCTCCTGCAGTCTTTGTGGTTTTGGGAACTTGTATTGCTGTGCAGCTGGGCACCAACCCTGACTGGATGTTCTTTTGTTGTTTTGCTGGGACGTTCATGTTTTACTGCGCTCACTGGCAGACCTACGTCTCGGGAACGCTGCGCTTCGGGATGTAAGTACCCCCTGCGCCAAGCCGGTCTGAACTCGCCCCTTGGCCTCGTCCCCTCGCCCAGTCTGTGCCTCTCGTGCCCACAGTCACCCCTGAGAGCTGTAGAAAATCCTGGGTATTGCAGAGATGCCCTTAGAGCTCGTGGCAGTTGCTGTGATTTACCCTGTGTGCTGCTTGGGAAGCCTCCTCTTGTCCTGGTAGTTAATTAGGAGCTTTTCCCTGGGATTTAAAGCTGAGTAAATAATGGGAAGTAGCTGTTATTCCGTGCCAGGAGTGGTTTGGTCAGGTGGTGGCAGTGTGGCTTTAGCACTCAGTTAATCCTTGGTGTTGCTTGTGATGTGCAGTTAATCTTTGTGATGAGCCACAACTCCTCAAATTCTTGGGAATAACTGACACTGTGCCTCCAGCTGAAAGTCCTGAACCCCTTCTGGGTGGTGTAGGCTGTGATTCTGTTACATGGAATGACAATTCTGTCAGTAATGAATGAGAATTCTGTCAATAACAGAATGACAATTCTGTCAATAATGGAATGGGAATTGCAATGCCAAGGAAGTGAAGAGCTGAAACCCCCTTTCCCTGCGGGGTGGGAGGTGGAACACAAGGATTCTCTGGTCTCAGTGGGGAAATAAATGCATTTAATGTTGAGAATTTATTCCACAGGGCTAACAAATATATTTCACATAAATATGCTGCAGAATGGGGGTGGCAGCTGGAAATTGAGAGCTGCCCTCAGTTTGGGGGATTTGGAAGCAGTTGTGCAGCAGCCCCTCACCAGGGCCTGGCAGAGTGTTATTGGCAGTTTCGCATTAGTGATTTATGGGTACAAATAAAGGCCTCTTGTCTAGGGCAGCTTTCACTGGCAGGAACTGCTTTGACAGTGTAAATTCTCCTGAGAAATTTGGGATTCTGCCCCAAAGCTGCAGAGTTTGCAGCAGTTTTCAGGGTGTATGGAGGAAAGAAATGAAAAATCCAGTTTCTGTTCCGTTCCTGTTCTACCCCTTGTTCCACCAAGGCAGAGGGGCTGGAATGTTCTGTCCTGGTGCTGAAATGTTTCCAGTAAGATTTCCAAGTTTTTCCTGGTTTAGGGTCTCACTCTGATCCTGTGCCAAAGGTCTGAGTGCTTTTGGCTCCCTCTGAACCTCCCAGGGCCCTGATAATCCAACATTGCTGGTTGTTGGGCAAAGAACACAAAAACAAACCCCAGCCTTGGCATTTGCTTGACTCTGGGACTTGGCTGTTGGGAGGGTCAGGATTTTGGGGGCAGCATTTTTGTGTCAGATCAGCCATAAACCATAAAATATTTAAATATACACTATAAAATAGAAAAATATTATTTATAAATAGAATATAAAATATTGTAGGTGATTTTTATATATAATACAAATTTAAATTATTCTCTAAATTAACTCTCATTTTATATAACATGAATCTAATCTACAGTGAATTATCTTCCCTAAACATCCGATACAAACCGTGCTGATCCCTCAGAAGGCAAAGCCCCGGGATAGGGTCGGGGCCTGAGGTGCCCCAGCCCAGACAATGAACTCTTCCCTTGCCTTGCCTTGCCTTGCCTTGCCTTCCCTTCCCAAACCTTCCCTTCCCAAACCTTCCCTTCTCTTCTTTTTTTTTTCTTCCTCTGTCTCCTCTCTTTCCTTCTTTCCTTCCTTTCTCATTTATCATATCTCTGATTTGGGATTGTGGCCAAGAAATTGTGTTTCAGCCCAGAGAGCACTTGATAAGGGAGATGGGGGAGAGCAGAGGGAGAGGGAGGGTGTGACCACTTCTGCAGCTCAGCCTGGAGTGGGAAGTGTAGGAGCAGCTGGGCCTGGGGGAAAAGCCCTAAAAACACAGGGAAAGACAAGTTACTGTGTCAGGGGAAGTGTGGGCTCCTCTGTGTGTGGGGAATAATAATAATGATAATGATAGTGTCTTTTATATATTGATATTTTATATTGATTCACATTATATTCATTGAATCATATTTATTTTATAAATTCCATTTTCTATTTATATATTTTTATTTATTATTATTATTATTATTATTATTATTATTATTATTATTGTTATTATCGTCATCCTCCTACAAAGGAAACTGGGATATGGATGTTGAATCCACAGGAATCCTGCCCAGAATTCCCAGCCATTCCCAACGCCCTGAGGTTTTCTCCTAA
>JAWWES010000076.1:126912-149239 GCA_035583135.1 Lophotriccus pileatus
AAGGGAAGGGAAGGGAAGGGAAGGGAAGGGAAGGGAAGGGAAGGGAAGGGAAGGGAAGGGAAGGGAAGGGAAGGGATAAAAAGAAAGATAGTGAGGGAGGAAACTGTAAAAGGAAAAATGTGGATCTGTGAGTTCTGGTTTGCTGTGAGGTGTGAATGTGGGAACTGCTTCCCCTGGTGGATCTCTGAGGTGGTAAAAGCATCTGCTGATCGATCCTTGGGGAAATATTTGGGAGGGGATGACGAGCTGAGTGGGAAGACCCCAGGGTGAGCCCCAGAGCTGGGGCTGTGATGGTCTGGGATCAGCTGCCCTTCCCTCCCTGGGCTCCACAGGGGTGGTGGGACGCGAGGATTTGGGGTGAGGGAGAAAAGGGGGGCTGAAGGAGTGACAGTGACAGGGGGAATTGGCTGAGAAGGTGCTGGATGGGTGCCCCCCGGGCGAGGATGGAGCAGTGCCCCCTCACCCAGGGCACAAAGAGAACCCTCTGCTGCTGCTCCCCAGGTCTGGCTTTCTCACTTTAGCAATATGTGCCATATTTCTATTTTTAAATTCTCTGCTTTTAGCTTCCAGCTGTCACTTCCAGCTCTCGATTTCGTTAAGAGAGGCTTTTTTCCCCCACTCAGACACTCGCAGGCTGTAACCACATCCCACCCTCCACGAGGAAAGCTCCTCTCCCACCTCACTCCTGCAGCCTCCGAGCCCTGAGCTCTGCTGCTGCTGCCCAAATTATTGCCTCCCAACCGACCTGAGCCGAATTTTTTTTTCATATCCAGAAATTAAATCAGGACAGAAATTCGCAGGGCGGGTCCTCTGTGTTGTAGAAAAAGCCACTCAAACCCTTCCCACGTTCCTAAACCTCCAGATTCCTACTGAAAACGTGGAAAATTCCTTATCAGCAGAGGGGACCCGCCTCCTGGCCTGTTCCATGGCTCCTCTTCCAGCTGGGATCCTTCCCCCGCGGCCGTGGAGCAGCACAAACACCACTCGAACCGTCTGAGCGCCGGCAAAGCCAGCCGCGATCCCCGGGGAACGGGCCGGGACGTGCCGGCGGTGACATTCCCACAGCTGGCTCCCTCCTCGGGGGACGAGGGGACACGAGTCCCCTGCCACGAGCTCGGAGCGTGGACACGGAACCTCCTGCTGCCTTTCCACCCCCTGCTCCAGTGGGTCGGAGGGGAGGGATCCGGGGGGCAGGACCCGCTCTGGGGCTCCTCCAGCCTCGGAGGATGGATTGTGGCCCCGGAGGTGACTCGGGGCAGCGATGTCACAGCGGTGCCCACCCGGCTCTGGGGCTCGGAGGGGATGGAGAAGCGGGACCAGCCAGTGGAGGTCGGGTGGCTGCAGGTTTTTTGGGGTGCTGAGGATCCCCCGATGCTCTTCTGGCTCTGGGGGGAGCAGAGCAAGGGCGAGGGGGGGTGGAGGCAGCGCCTTGATGGGAGAGGGAGGGGATGGGAAAGCACCGAGATGAGGGGCACAGACTCCAGACAGGCGTTGTGGGGGTCCCAGATTTCCTTTTCTCACCCCCAGGACCGGCTCTTTCCCGTGAAAAGCCCCGCATGAAGCAGGGACTGCCATCCCAGTCTCCTCCAGCCGGGGGGACACGTGGGATGGAGCAGGGAAGGAGCGGCCCCGCCGTGTTCCCTTCCCTCGAGTTTTCCTGTGGGGATGAAGGACGGTGGAGCCACATCTCACACTGCCCAAAATACCCCAGGGGGGCAGGAGCGGGGATGTTGCGCCGCCACTGATTCTCTTGCTTTAAAAGGGAGTTTGGAACCAGGGAACTGGGAAAGAAAAGGCCAGGAACCTCCCAGGTGAATTCCAGGGTCCATTCCTGGGGACCAGGGACCTGCCCAGCCCCGGGGGCAAACGGAGCTCCCGGTTTCGCCTCCCTAAATAAAAGATCTTGGAAAATCAGAGACCAACACGAGTTCCAGGGGTTCAGCTTCCCCCTCTCCCAGACATTTCACTCCCCAAAAGTTGTGAAATCCATGGGGCCAGAGGGACCAGCTGGACACGGGCAAGAGCAGCCTGTGAGTGACGGAGGAGAAATGGAATAAATAGAAATATTCGTAACAATAATATATTTCTCCTGCAGAAGGAATAGGGAGGGGAACCCCTCAAGTCACACTCCTGTCCCTCTCAGTGGGGTGTAAAGCTGGGCTGATCCCCAAAACAAATTCCAGGGCAAGTGTGGCTCTAAGAGCTGAGGCCAAAAATTCCTTCTCCGGGACAATTTCAGCTCCAGATGACCACGAAAAAAGCAAAGGAAAGCGTTTCCGGGAAGTCCCCCCACTTCCCCGGAGCCTTCACCCCCCCCCGGACTGGGATGTTTTGGCACAAAAGGTGAACGAGGGAACAGGGACTGGGGCAGGAACCGCAGGAAGCCAAGCCCCGGGAGCTATTTTGGGCCGTCGGGCAGGAAAAGCACCTGCTGGGGTCATCACGCCGCGGGAAAAAACAAACCCCGGGCTTTTCTCCCTTGGGGGGCATCGGAAATAAAGAGCTGAACTCGTCCCTGCTGGAGAACTGGAGACAAGGGAGACACCCCGGGGGCTTCCAGGCTCTGCCCCCCTCCGAACCCCCGGGGAAGGGCCGGGGCCGGGCCCTGCAGAGGGAGGAGGGCTGGGGGGCAGTTTCTTCTCCCCAGAAAAGGAAAAGGGGGTTCGAAGTGTCTGAGATGGTTTCTGGGCTCTGACTCACCGTGTTTATCCCGAAATCCGGGCTGGGCTGTGGATAACCGGGCTGCTGGTGCCCTCTCCCGTCCAGCCGCGGAGCCTGATGGTTTCTGCATCCCTGCTGATCCCTCCTGCCTTCCTCATGCATCCCTCCTGCATCCCTGCTGATCCCTCCTGCATCCCTGCTGATCCCTCCTGCCTTTCTCCTGCATCCCTCCTGCATCCCCCCTGTACCCCTCCTGCATCCCTGTGCCATCCTCCTGCACAGAGCAGGACACCCTGACCCTCCCAAGTCCCGTGGCCCCTGGGGTGACCCAGCCAAAGAATGGAGGGTCCATCCTCGGTCACAACCTCAGGGCTCCAAAAATTTGCCTTTCCAAGCGTTTTTTCCTCGCAGGGATCCAGGGATCGCATTTGCTCAGTGGCTGAGATGGGCTGGAAGGAGCTTGAGACCCCCCCAAAACAGGGCTTGGGGAGCACCCCAAAAACACCTACCCCGTTTCTGTTCCCTACACCAAAACCCATCAGCCTTCCTCACCCCTCCCAGCCCGAACCTCACCCAAATGCACCAAACCTCACCCAAAATTGCACCAAACCTCCCCAAAATTCACCAAACCTCACCCAAAAATTCATGAAACTTCGCTTGAATTCGCCAATCATCACCTAAATTCACCAAACCTCCCCCAAAATTCACCAAACCTCCCACGGAGGGAACAACCGGGAGTGCAAGTGGGACTCGGGGGTTTCTGAGACTCGACACCCCCCGAGGGTCTGAACACCCGGGGAAGGGGCAAATCCAGCCGGGGAAGGGGCACCGAGCCCCGAGGGAATTCCCCGAAGGGAATTTGCAGGGTGAGGCCCCTCCGGAAGGGCCGGGAGCCCCTCCCGGGAGCGGCGTGTGTGGCACCACCGCTGGAATGTCAGGGGAAGGCTGCTGCCCCTTCTCCCCTCGGGGATCCCGCCCCGGAGCCACCAAATCCCGGCAGCCCCCGGCCCCTGCTCACCGAGTCACCCCTCCTTGTGCCAGCACTGGCTGTCCTTTGGGGGGGGGGGGGGGAAACGGGGTTGTCACCAGTTTCTGTCCTGAAAGCCCCAGAGCAGCAGCAGCAGCCCCCGGTCAGACGACGGGGGGTGGAACGTGCCCCCCACGGGGACAGGATGATGGTCACCTACCCACGCAGGAATCCCGGCTGGCAGCCCCCCCGCCCCCTCCCTGTGCTGTCCCTGCCGAGGGACTCTGCTGTCCCCAGGTCCCGTCCCCGGGCGCTGTGCCATCCCCCTGCCAGGACAGCTGTCCCTCTGGGGGGTCAAATACCCGCCACATGTCGCTGCTGAATCCCTCACATTCATGGAGCTTCCTCCAAACATCCACCTGTCCTCCAGCTCCTCCAGCCCAGACTCTCCCACCCCGGGGAAAACAGCCCCTTGTTGACAAGCCGAGTCCCCCCACCCACCCCGTGACACGTGTGGGGACAGCTCGGCCGGTGCCACCAAGCAGGGAGGGGAGGAGAAGTCAGGGATGCCCCTGGCATGGGGTGACTCCAGCAGGGAAACCCACTGAGGGGTCCTTTAGTGGGGGTCCTGCTGGAGGGATCCCTCCTCCCGCTGCAACTGGGGACGGGGAAGGGGAAGGGGCAGGGGAAGGGGAAGGGGAAGGGAAAGGGAAAGGGAAAGGGAAAGGGAAAGGGAAAGGGAAAGGGTCATGTCCAGGCCATGGGGTCATGGAGGGAGGGAGGGAGGGAGACCACTGGCAGGGCAGAAACACAGGAGGTTTGGTGCTGGAAGGCTGGCAGGGCATCAGTGTGGGCAAGGAGAGAGGTCAGGGCACCCAGTATGGTTCCTGGACTGGGACAGACTGGTGCGTCAGGGCACCCAGAAGGGTTCCTGGACTTGGACAGGATGGTGGGTCAAGACACCCAGAAGGGTCCCTAAACTGGGAGAGGATGGTGTGTCAGGCCACCCAGTATTATCCTTAAACTGGGAAAGGATGGTGTGTGAGGACACCCAGTGTGGCCCCTGGACTGGGAGCCAGCTGGGGCACCTGGTTTGGTCTCCAAACTGGGATTCTGGCAACTGGTGGGTCAGGGCCCCACAGGAGAGTTCCTGCAATGGAACAGGATGGTGGGGCAGGGCACACAGGGTGGAGTCAGCAGAGCACCCACTGAGATCCCCAGACTGGTCCAGTGGATTGCCGTGTTGGGACACCCAGTGCTGACCCCAGGCTGGGATCCAGGGGACTGGGGGCCGCTCAGGCACCTCACGCCCCTCCCAGGTCAAACAGTTGAAAACCAAAATAAAACTCTTCTCCAGCCAGATTTTACATCTCCATCATGATCCCTGATGGGGAAAGTGAGTCCAGAGGCTGGGACCCGGGTGGGAGGGGGCGTGGGGACCAAGGGTGCTGAGCCCCATGGGGACGGAGCTGCAGGAGCAGGAGCAGCCCCAGCCCACCTCCCTCCCAGCCCCCCAGCAACCCAAACTGGGCGAGTTGGCACCTGCGGGTGAGGAAGGGGCTCTTGGCCACCACTGACGGACAGCAGGACATTGTCCCCCATCGCAGGACCTCGTCCCTCATCTCTCCCCACGGGCGGGACCCCAAACCAATCCGGAATTCCCAACAGGATGAAACGAGGCTGGAGCTGAAGGGGGAGGCTCTGCCCCGGCCCCATCGCGGCCGAGCAGCTGTCGCCGTCCCAAATCTCCGGCGAACAGGCACGTCGGAAATCCCGGGTGTTGGAGGAGGGCTCTGCTCCGCATTCCTCGGCCGGGAGCGGGGACAGGGCCAAGCATCTCCCGCCGCCTGCAGCTGCTCCCAAATATGTTACGACTTGTCACGGCGGCAGGAAGGGATGTCGGGTGAGCCTGGAAAGCCAGAGGGGACACGGGATGGGGGGGGTGCCTTGCACAGTGGGGGTTGAGTGTGAGTCCGGCTGGAAGCGGCATTTTGGTAGGACCCCTCTCCTGCACTGAAATCCCGGCGGGATGATCCCTGGCCAGCCCCAGCCTTTCTCCCCATCAGTGCCCACACCCTGGGCGTGCAGATGCTGCCTTGGGCACGAGATTTGCTTCACCAGCCCCTAAAGCCTTTCTGCCCTTTCCACGGAAGGAGCTCAGCCAGATCCAGCTCCGTGCCCCGGGCAGGGAGTGCTCCCGGGCATGGAACGGGGACAACACACTGAGCACTGGCAGGGAGGGACATCCACCAGGGCTACAACGCGTTCACGTGCATCCCAAAATCCCGGCAAGTCCACACCATCAACCGTGCTGGGAGAGCAAAAGAACCGAGGCAGCCCCGGGGTGTCTCCCGGTGACTCCATTCCCGGCCCCGGCCTGGCTCGGGAAGCTGCCCTGGCGGAGCAAGGACAAACCGGCCCGGCCGGGATTTTCTCAATGGACGTGTATTTTTGGCAGGGCCCGGTGGCCGTGGCGGGGTGAGCCGTCCCCGGGAGGCCTCCAGAGCCGGGGGGGGGAAGGTCACCCCGTGACGGATCGCAGCACGTTCTGCCTGGGGCTCACACAGCGTGGCCTTTGTGCTGCCTCGCAGCCGCCCCCATCGATCATGGGCTAACCTGACAGACGGCAGCACTGCCCTAATCCCCCGCCGGCTCCCGCTCAGCCGGGGCACCGCCGGCAGCCGCCCCGGGCACCCCCGCCACCGGCAAAACCGCCTTGAACCCCCAGCACGTGCCTTTGGGGGTGCCCGGGGTGGGGGGAGCCGTGGGGGAACCCCCCCCCGAGCCCTCTTGATGGTGGCTGCTTGCCCAGCAATTGTCCCTGCTTTGATACCAACCAAGATGACGCTGCTGGACCCGCAGAGACCGCTGTGTCCCCGGCCGTGCCCAGGCTTGGGGGCATCCTTGGCACGGAGGGGCTGATGGAGCTGCTGAGCTGCAGCCGGGCAGGCACGGCGTTGTCCCGGCTCCCACGGCGTGGGAGAAGACCCCAAGAAAGAGCTGGAGCCGGTGCAGGTGCTGGGGCTGCCACCCCAGGGGGGTCCCTGTTCCCCCAGTCCCCACCACACGCCGGCTCTGGGTCCCTGGTGTCCTTGAGCTGTCCCCTGTCCCCTCTGCCTGCTCAGCTCTGGGGACACTGTGGCCTCGGTGGCCTTCGGGGGCTGGCTCGACCCCTGACCAGGGATGGTGACAGGCAGCCCCTGCCCCGTGGTGCTGCCCCTGGCCAGGGATGGTGACAGGCAGCCCCTGCCCCGTGGTGCTGCCCCTGTTTATGAAGTGCCAAATGTTTGGCTTCTCCCTCGGCCGGGTCCAACACGTGCCCTGTTGTGTCACCGCCGTGTCGCTCCAAACACGTCCTGCAGTTCAAAAAAGGCCAGTAAGTGCCACCAATAAAGGTCCCTATGAGTGAGTTAAGTTGCCTCACGTGACAATGACAAGCTGATGTGAAGCTCTTGGGCCCAGGTTATCCCCTCTTAACACCTTCACACCTTCCATGGGCTCCTCTACTCACTCTCAGGGATGAATCCTGCCTCTTCCCAATGGTTTCAGTGCCTTTCCATCAGTCAGGGCCCAGCTGACACTCTGATTTCTTTCCTTCTGGAGGATTTTGGGGTTTGATTGACCCTGGGGAGCCCAGGGGCTGTGCCAAGGGTGAACCTCGAGGCTGTGCCAAGGGTGAACCTCGAGGCTGTGGGTCCTGCTTTCCTTGGTGCAGACCTTCACAGATGTCAAGGCCAAGGGGACAGCAAATCCCCAGGGCTGGGGCCCCAGGAGAGCTGGAATCAGGGTGAGGGAGTGTCATAAACCTCCTGGACCCAAAGAAGTCTCTTCAAAGAGAGAGGAGTGGTGGGTTCCAAAAAGTCCAGAAATCAACCCAAAGCAGCAAGGTGGCAGGCACAGGGAATGTGTTGTGGCACAGCCTCTCCAGAGAGGGGGAATTTGGGTAAGGAAAATCCCGGCATGGTTGGCCCTGCACTTTGCTGACATTCTTTCCACTGACCGATCCCTCAGCTGGAATCTGGCCTGGAGCAGGAATAGGAGGAGATGGGAGATGGTTTCTGACGTTCCTGATGGAAAAAAATCCCCTCTGAATTAAAGATAAAGCTGGAGAGATGTGGTCAAGTGGTTGGAATCAGCAGGGAAGGGCTGGGGATGGGTTAAAATCCCACCCACACTGCCGCTGCTTCTGGCTGTGCCTCAGTTTCCCCATTGGGAATGTGGGAGCAATGTGTCTTTTCTGGGAAAGGGCTGTGTCAGGATGGCTTTGGGGCTTTGGTTATCCACGTGTCCAGAGGCTGGGGCAGGAGACCACATGGGATGGAGGAGGTCCAGCCCAGCCAGGCCCTGCTGGAGACACGTGTCCTTTGGGTTTGGTTGTTGGGAGAAGCCACAAGTGTGGATTTTGTGACCAAAATGTGATAAAGGGACTCAGCCAGGCACCTTCGGGGAGCCCGTGGTGGAGGAAAGGTTGGGTCTGGCCCCTCCTGCCTGTCCTGCCTGCCCCGTTCCCGCAGGACAGGCAGCAGGCACAGCAGCTGGCACAGGTACAGGAGTGTCCCTGGGGAGCAGGCTGGACCCCGGGGTGCTCCCTGCCTCAGGATATCCCTCCCAGGGCTGGATTCCTTCTGTTCCCCACGGCTGCAGCAGCGGTGCGATCAGGGCTCCGCGCACGGGCAGGATGGGGCTGTGGGGAATGTGGAGCAGAGCGGGATTGGGAGATGGGAATGCCGAGCAGTGGGAGGTGCTGTGCCACGGTGGGGTGTGACTGCAGGGGTGACAGAGCCCTGGGGCTGAGGGGGCACACGACGGGATGAGGGGAATGAAGGGACGAGGCTGCCCCGGCCCCCGTGGGCTCTCCCAGCCCGGCCATAACTGAAGGGACCAGATGAGGCAGGAATTCCAGGGGGAGCTGGCATTCCTTCCAGCCACCCTGGCACCCAGGGCTCACACAAAGCCCTCGTTCAGGGGGTGGCCGAGCTGCCCCCCCGCCGTGCCAGCCCCCCTGCGCCCCCCCCAGCACCGGGCACTGCAATCCCCGTGGGGAGAGAGCACATGAAATCAGACGGACAAGGTTTGATGTGAGGCAGCAGCTTAGGCCGGGCTCAGGTTTCCTGTAGGTTTTCTATATTTATCTCCGTGATTTAATGCCAGCGCCGGGGTTTAAATGGCACCAAGCAGTTGGCGTGGGGAGAGGGAACAGCCGTCCCCGAGCCACACACACATCCCGGAGCCCCCCGAGCGCCCATGGAGCTCTTCGAGACCAACCCTTACTTTTTCCCGGAGCAGAGGTTTTACGACGGGGAGAATTTCCTGGGCTCCCGCTATGAACCAGCGGCGTTCCCCGAGCGCGCCGAGGCCTCCCTGTGCCCCGAGGGCAGGGTGGCTTTGGAGGAGAAGGACTCGGTGGGCGAGCACTGCCCCGGGCAGTGCCTGCCCTGGGCCTGCAAGGTGTGCAAGAGGAAGACGGTGTCCATGGACCGGCGGAGAGCGGCCACGCTGCGGGAGAAGCGGCGGCTCAAGAAGGTGAACGAGGCGTTCGAGGCGCTGAAGCGCAGCACCCTCCTGAACCCCAACCAGCGGCTGCCCAAGGTGGAGATCCTGCGCAGCGCCATCCAGTACATCGAGCGGCTGCAGAGCCTGCTCAGCTCCCTCAACCAGCAGGACCGCGAGCAGCGAGAGCTGCGGTTCCGCCCGGCCGCGCCCCAGCCCGCGGTGAGCGGCACCGGGACCCCCGCACCGGGACGGGGCATGGCTGGGGGGAGGATGGGTGGGGGGATGCCCCACGGGGGGATGCCCCATGAATGGGGGTGGTGCTCTATAGGGCACTGCCCAACGGGGGTGATGATCTATGGGGTGATGCCCCATGGATGGGGGTGGCGCTCTATAGGGGCACTGCCCAACGGGGGTGAGGCCTCATGGGGTTTTGCTGGATGAGGTAATGCCCTGTGGGGATCATGCCCCACGGATGGGGGTGATAATCTATAGGGGTACTGCCAATGGGGGAGCTGTCCCATGGGGTGATGTTCTAGGGCAGTGGTGCTCTATGTGGGATCTGCCCAAAGAGGGTGATAGCTGATGGGGGTGATGCCATACGGGAGTGACACTCTATGGGAGTGAAGCCAGTTCAGGGTGACACTCTATGAGGGTGCTGCCATGTGGGAGTGATGCTCTGTGGGGACAGTGTCCTTGGGAGGTTATGCCCCATTGGGGTGACACTCTGTGGGAGTGACAATGCTCTGTGGGGCTCATGCCCTATGGGAGTGACTTTCTGGGGGGGTAGTGCTCTATGGGATGATGCTCTGTGCGGTGGTGCCATTTCGGGGGGGAATTCTATGAGGGTGATGCTGCTTGGGAGTAATGCCCTGTGGGGACAACACCCTATGGAAATTATGCCACATGGCGGTGACACTCTGTGGGGGTGACACTCTGTGGGGGTGACACTCTGTGGGGGTGATGCTGGATGGGGGTGACACTATGTGGGGGTGACAGTGCTCTGTGGGGACACTGCTCTAGGGGGTTGTTCCCTAAGGGGACAGTGGGGTCACTGCTTTGTGAGTGACATGTGCCTCTGGGTTTTGGAGGGATCATACAGGCCAAAGTGAAAGAAGTACTAAGATGGAATGAAATAAAATAATTAAATCGATAAAACAAAAGATAAACATAGGAATAAAAATTAAAAATTCTAACCACAAAAATTGGAGCATAAAACATGAATAAAATAAAATCAACACTTTGAGGGATATTTTCAGCTGCCCTCTGGTTCCTGGGGTTGGGCTGGGTGTGCACCCTGAGCCTTTGGAAATGGAATGCACAGAGAGCTCCAGGCACAGATGACACAGGTAGAGATTAGAGATACAGATCTAGAGATAGATGATATATGTGTGGTACAGGCATTGATGATACAGATTATAGAGACAGAGATTACAGAGACAGCAAATATAGCTGAAATAGGTGTGGATATAAATATATAGTTAAATATGTATATATATGATACAAATATATGTATGTGATCTATAGATATGATCTAAATATTGATATAGATTATATGGATATAAAACAGGTGTATATATATATATAAATGTTATGGATATACGTATATATAGAGATAAATTATGTACAGATATAGATAATTTATATATAGGTGATGTAGAGATGGACATAAATGTCATAGATAAAATAGAGATATACAGATGTGTATGTAGATACAGATTAAGATAGATATAGATGTGGATGATATAGAGGGACTTGATAAGAATGGGATTCCCAGAGATTCATCTGCTTTCAGACTCAGGGATTTAAGGACCAAAGCAGCAGGAACCAGTAACCCAACATTTAATGCTGAATAAAGGACCGGAAAAGCTTTCAGGCCCCATCCTGTTCCATATTTTCAGGATTCCTCAGTATCCACTTGGATACCAGAATGCAATTTCCACTTCCCGGGATCCACTTGGATTTGGGTGGATTTGGTGGCTCTCCCTGCAAAGGTGTCCAAAACTGTGCTGAGCAGCCTCTGTGTCACTTCTGTCCTGAGCTGCCCCTTCTCCCAGCTGATGCAAAAGTCAATATTTTTTGGGGAAAAAAATCATATCTGTAAGAATTTCCTGCTTCAGTGGGAAACAAAGCCAAGTGTTAATTAATGATCCTGTGCTGCCAGGAGCTCGTGGGCCCAAAGTGCCATTTCCAGGGCTGCTACACAGAGTTGGGTCCATGGGGTTGCTCCTAGAAATCCCATTTTGGCTTTTACCTGAGCTGGCATCCACTCCTGGATAGAGACACACTCCAAAGAGTTCATTCTGAGCTCGCATTTCTCAGCCTGTCAGCTCTTTTCTGGGAAATAACCACTAAGCCCCAAATCCACAAATCAAACTGCCAAAAGCTCTTTCCCAGGAACCCCCTCGGGGTGGCCTGAGGGTGTCCCTTTGTATGGGCCTGATAAGGGGATTTTCAGCAAAAAGCTGTTTTGCCCAAGGCCACTTGTCCATCTCCAGCCCTTTCTCTGGGTAAAGAGACACCTTTTGACCTGCAGTGAGAGGTGGCCCTATTTCTCTGTGCCCAGAGCCCTAAAAGGAGGTTTTTCAGACCTGATGGATCCTGGGGATCCTTTGGAGGTGTGGAGGCATGTTCTCACCTCCACAGGGGTGTTCTGTTGAGGTGACTGGGCAGCCTGGGGTGGTTTTGGGGAGGCTGCTGGGGCTGGAGGAGGTGACACCCATGGTTGGCATCTCAACTCTCACAGGCGACCAGCGAGTGCGGATCCAGCAGCTCGTCCTGCAGCCCCGAGTGGAGCACCCAGCTGGAGTTTGGCACCAACCCTGCAGGTAAAGAAGGCCCCCCATTGCCTGTCTGTGCCACCCCACAGCCTCCCTGGGCTCTGGAGGGAGTGGGAACAGTGGGGGACAACACAGCATATCACTGAGCCAACCCCCCCAAACAAAGGAGCAAAGGATGGAAGGAGCCTTGTCCTTCTCTCCCCACCCCACTGCTGCAGAAGGGTGAGCTCAGGAATCCTCCAGCACCTCCTCGACTCAATTCTCATCAAATTCAGGCTTCTCCAAGCCCTGATTTCACTGAAACACCAGATCTTAGGAGCTGAGAAACTGCACTGCAGCAGCCAGGGGTCCTGGTGGCTTCATCCCCAGCAAGGCTCATCCACGGCCATCCCTTGATCCCTCCCTTAAAGAGCTGGGGAAACGGAGGGGAGTGAGGATCCTCAGAGTCTTCTCCATCCCAGAAGGAGCTGGGGGGAAAAGGGAGAGGGAGGAAGACAATCATAGCTGGATCCCTCCCAAAAAAAGAGCTGCAGAAGGGGAAGAAGATGAGGGTGAGCAGAGGCAGATCCATCCCAAAAAGGGCTGTTGTGCTGTGCCTTCCTGAGGATCTCTGAGCCTTGCTGAGGATCTCTGAGCATCGCTGAGGATCTCTGAGCGTTGCTGAGGATCTCTGGGCACTGCTGAGGATCTCTGAGCACTGCTGAGGATCTCTGAGCACTGCTGAGGATCTTTGAGCACTGCTGAGGATCTCGGAGCATCTCTGTCCCGGGCTTCTCTTCCCTCCCCACTCCCCCTCTGCAGCTGCTGATAATTTTTCCATGATTACAGTTATTTCCCACCCTCCCCAGCTCCCCTCCAATCCACCTGTTATTTTCCCCAGAAGGCAGAAACTTGAATCTCGTTTTCCAGCAGAGAATAAAACGTAAAAATTGTCCAAAAATCACCCCCCTTGCTGCTCTCTCCTCCTTCCCCAGGGTGGGAGCTGGGAGCAGGTCCCACTCTGGCCACGTAAGGGACCACAAGGTCACAGAATTGTGGAACAGAATCACCAAATTAAGGTCGGAAAAGATCTTTAGGATCATCAGCCAGCACCAGCACTAAACCGTGTCCCCCACGGAGCCAGGAGCTGTCCCCCTGCTCGGGGTGCCTGTCCCCAGCAGTGCCACCCCCCGTTGCTCCCCACAGATCAGCTCCTGGTCGAGGACGGGCCGGGGGAGCGGGACCTGCCCTCGCTGGCCTCCATCGTGGAGAGCATCGCCGGCGAGGACGCGGCCGTGGCGTTCCGGGAGGAGCTGCAGAACTGAGCCGGCACTGACTGCTCCGGCCGGGAGCGGGACGCTGCAGGGTCGGGCCGCTGGGAATCGCATTTATCCCCCAGCACCGCTGAAACCGCTGCCCAACCCAGCCGGGAACAAGACCGGGGAGAGGTGGGGTGCTGGCAGTGCCCGGTTCTTGGCATCGGGCTCTGCTCTGCTCCCCAGGTTTGGGGTTTTGGGGGCCAATGTGTGTGCCGGGTTCGCTTTGCTGATGTTTTTTCCCAGATGCTCCTTGACCAAGGGCTCTCTCGGGCCGGTGCTGACCCGGAGCCTGCCCCACCTTTTCTACTGAGCGCTGTGTGCAGTTGCCATTTAGGGGTTTGGTTTTCTAATTATTATTTTTGCTAACTTATTTGGATTTTTTTTTTTTTTTAAATAAAGGCATTCTTGTTTGGACTGCTTGAGGTTTTCCTTTAGTGCTGTTCCCCTCTGTGCAATTTCCAGGTTGGAGATTTCCATATCAGAAAATCCAGGTGGACCTCAGTGCAGTTGCTCAGGCGGGAACTGGATGTGCCACATTTAAATCAGCCCTTGAGAGAGCAGTGGTTTGAGACCCCCAGCAGCTGGGGCTCAGCCCTGGTACCCCAAGGCTCCTGAGGGGGCTAAAGAGTCATGATATTTTTAATTTGGCCTCTAGAAAGAAGCTCGAGCCCAGCACTGTTTTAAAATCCTGTTTATTGGAACACACATACATCCTTTCCTGACCCGATCCAGGGTTTGGAGTCCATGCAGTACCAATAATATGACAAAAGAAATAGGGCATTGATATAAAGGGCTCACTGACTCTTCAAATTAAAAAAATATTTAATACTGTATTAGGCAAATAATACACCGAAAAGACGTCGTGACTGTAGAGCCTCTCAGATATTGCACTTCCAGACAGCACATGATAAGTATAAGGTCATTCCAGCCATCAATAAATATCACATCAGAAATAGGGGCCACACAAGGCAAACGTGGCATGAGGAGACAAAGAGATCCTACCCTACGGGGGGAGAAATGGGAAGAGTTAAGAGTCTCCTGGATTGATCCCTGCCCGTAGCCTGGAGGCAGGAGGGGAGAGCATCTCCTCTGCACCCGGAGGGGAAGGGGTGGGCACGTCCCGGGGGGCTCTGGGTGCTCCCGTGTGTCCCCCCAGGCCCCCAAGGAGGGTCCCCTCTCCCGTGGGTGCCGGCACCGTCCCGGCACTGAGGCACCCAGGGCAGTGCCAGCCCTCCCCACACAGCCCTGCCGTGCAGGCACGGCCTCCCCGCGCCATGGGCACCTGACAGCACCAAGATGAGCACCTGGGCAGACACCGCCCTCCTCACCCACACACAGCACCCACCCCGGCACTGCCCCTGGGCCAGCTCCTGCCCGGCCTGAATCTGCCTCGGCTTCAAGTCCCCAGGGCAGCAGCGTCCCCGACGGGCGGGTAAGCACGGCGGCCCACGGGGGATTGGCAACGTGAACCAGGCAGGAGAAAGGGTTCCAAACATCACAGCCCGCTTTTGGGGGCATCTCTGCCGTTCCACTGGGTGTCCCCGCGCTGGGACGGCCCCCTGGAGCACATCCCCAGCCAGTGGGAGCAGAGGTGGGTGGGCAGGCCACGGGTGGGAGCCATGGGGGAAGCGGTGGGTTCACAAGCAGGAGGGACAGATCCTGGTTGGTCCAGAGCGGCGAGACTGCGGCATCTGGAGGGTCGGGCCGAGGGGCAGGCACAGGCTGGGCTCTTGTCCTGAAAGGCAGCCAGCACGTGACCACTTGGAGAGCAGGGATGTGCTGAGGAACAAAGTGGGAAAGGCCTCGTGAGAGTGGTGGCTCAACTCCAACAAACCCAGCGGGAGCGGGCAGCGATCCTCCTGGCACAGAAGGACCAGGATCCCAGCAGCCTCTCCAAGTGCTTGACTACCCTTCCCTCACCCCCATCTGGGATGGCACCCTGGGGGTCCCCAGTGCCGCTGGACGAAGCGCCTGGGGTTGGGATGCACAGCATCCCTCCCACATCTCCTCAGGGTCCTGAGAGCCTCAGGCAGCAGCAGCTCCCCCACCACTGAGGTCCCCACGGTCCTCCATGGCAAGGCAAACCTTGAAGAAGGCAGCCAGCCAGCCTGCCTGGCTGGTGCCCATCCAGCTCCCAGGCCTCGGTCTCCTCACACTTACCCAGGGCCGGGGGTCCTGTCTCACTGACCCTCAGCAGGAGTACGTCCGGACCGTGGAGGTCTCCAGCCTTGGTGACCCGGAGGCACCAACTGGGAGGGAGCCAAAGAGCAAAGCAATTGGTGACTGCTCCACCAGCCCTCAGCTTCCCCAAACCCCCCCACTGTTTCCTCAGCAGAATCTGTGCCCTGCAGCCACGTGACGAGGGTCAAAGGAAGAGGAGTGTTTGGCCAGCCCTGATGCTCCCAAAGCTCCAAGGTATTTGGGAAGTGGCCTCTTGCCAACCTTATTCCTGGGAAGCTCCCTCTGTCTGGGTGGGATTCTGTCCCAGGTTTCACTGCCCTCAGCCAGGTGGGAATTGCAGCTTCCAGGGATGGAGTGGACAAGGTTGAAGAGAAGTTTGACCCAAACTGTGACATTTGAGCCAATCTGCAGGCAGGAGAGGAGCTGAGCCTGGGGTTTGGAGTCGGGAGGTGAAAGTACAACGTTCCAGTTTTCATCCCCCCCTCATTTCTGAGCCTGCTGGTGCTAGCTCTGCTCCGATGGGGTTGTGACACGTGGTTTGGGGCAGTGGGACCAGGGTGCCTGGTCCAGGGGACAGAAGCGGGAGCTTCTGCCCCGCTACAGCTTTGGAAGGGACCAGGAAACCTTGGAGGAAGGAGCTGTGTGGCGGTGGAGCAGAGCCTGGGACACGTGTGCTCAGGATCAGCACCCAAATCCAGCAGCACAGCAGCCAGAATGTCCCTGCAGGCCCTGCCAGCCTCAGGCAAATGGAGCTGGTTAATCCAGCCCTTTAGGGATGGTTCCAAAAGGCAGGAGGGGCAAGGCTGGGCTGCTGCACCCTGACAGTCCCAGTGCTACCCCACCAGGCTCAGACCTGGGTGCCAAACCCAGGGTGACACATCCCCATTTCACCCCCCAGTCCAGCCCCTCCCTTTTCCTTGTGGTTTGAAACCAAGAAATAACACAGGAGTGAAACAACCCTCCTGAAAAAAAACATTTCCAGCAGACAATTTCTCAGAGATCACCTGGATTGAGCATCTTGGGTGATCAGGAGTCCTCTTTCCTCTCCCTCTGCCTTTCCCTCTTTCCCTTTCCATCTCCCTCTCCCTCTTGTCTTGTCTCTTCTCCTTCCCTTTCCCTTTCCCTTTCCCTTTCCCTTTCCCTTTCCCTTTCCCTTTCCCTTTCCCTTTCCCTTTCCCTTTCCCTTTTCCCTTTCCCTTTCCCTTTCCCTTTCCCTCCCCCTTCCCTCCCCTCCCCTTGACCCACCATTCCCCATGGATCCCTCCAGGATGCAGAAGGCTGGGTGGGGCAGGGGGTGACGCACCTTCCGAGGGCATTTTCTTGGGTGGGGCGGTGGGGGGTGGCAGTGGCACAAGGCTGGTGACGCGGAACCCGGCAGGGAGGGTCTCTGCGGAGCCGCTGAGCATGTTGATGCTGTGGATGTCCCGCGGGCGGAATCGCTTCCGCCACGACGGCGTCCTGCGGAACGTCTTGTCGTCGCCCTGCTGGGGCACAGGAGAGCGGGCCGTGGGCTCGGCACCCCGGCCCTGGGAGGCACCGGCCCTGCTGCCACCTCTGGGGGATGTGCCCGGCCCGGGGGAGCTGTGAGCAGCGCAGGGACCACAGAGCAACCACGGAATGTTCCCACGAGGACCATCGAGTCCAACTTTTCGGGGAACGGCCCAAACCCACGACCTTGGTGTTCTGATCACCACGCTCCAACCCATGGAGCTAATCCCAGCTGCTGATGTTGTTCTCAGTACCTATGTCCAGCTCCCTCGGGAAGGAGGAACTTCCCAACCCCAAGACACTGATCTTGCAGCTGGTGAAGCTTTGGGGGTGAAGGACCCCAAAGACAGAGCTCCAGGGAGCACCAGCTGAGCTCACCTCAGGGTCACCTGTGATCAAACTATGGGCCAAGGGCAAGGAGACTCCCTGGGGTCCCAGGGCTTCATCCCAAGGCTTCATCCTAAGGCTTTATCCTTTCCAGCTTGCCTGTCTCTTCTCCCCAGCCTGCCTGCAAAGATGCTTTGGAGACATCAACACAGGCCTCACTAAGGACCCCAAGGGATGGTGGGGTCATGGAAGAGACACTCCAGCCCTTGGAGCACCCCTGTGGCCTCCTCTGCACTCGCTCCAGCAGCTCCACCTCCTCCTGCTGTTGTTCCCCAGGGCTGGAGGCAGGTCTGCAGAGGGGTCTCACCCGAGGGGCAGAGGGACAGAATCCCCCCCTACCCTGCTGCCCACACTAGGGGATCAGCCCAGGGCACGGGGGTTTGGGACCCCAGCACACGTGGCCAGGGCATGTTGAGCTTGCCATCCACAGCCCCAGGCGCTTCCCCCAGCCACATGGGACAAGGGACAGGTTTGGCACTCACATCATCCAGCCTCCGGTCTGTGCCCAGGGCGAGCAGGTTGTTGAACTCCCTCTCCAGCACCTGCCGAGCCTGAAAGGAACCAAAAATGAGCATTTCCTACCAAGGGGAAGGTGTTTCCAGCCAAAAATCCCATCTCAGCAGAGCCTAAGAATGACAGAAAAAGCCCGAGGATGACAGAAAAAGCCCACGTGCCATCAGAGAGCTCTGCTTTGATGGGCAGAGTTGAGTTGGTGGGACTGGTGGGGTCACCCCCCAGCTGCGTCCCACACTGGCCACCTTCCTCCAAAACCCCCCAAGGATGCTGCTCCTACCTGTGTGTTCTGGGTGGGGATTTGCAACACCAGGGCCAGGCTGTTGTGGTCAAAGTTCTCATCCAGGGCCAGGAGGGCCCCGTGCACCCCGCTCTCCACCAGGTTGTTGGCGTACTCGCGGAGCCCGATGGACTGGATCCAGTGGATCACCTGGTCGTTGGTCCACACCAACACGTCTGCAAAGGAGCCAGGGCACGTCTCAGGGCCACCTCAGGCCACACTCTCGTGGTTTTGAGGGGATCTGAGGGTGTCCTGGGGGCTTTTCCCTGTTCTCCAGGCTGATCCTGGGACTCTCCTTCCCGAGCCAGCAACACCGGGAGCTCAAGTGCCAGGAACAGCTCACTTCAATTTACCAAACCAAAGGCTGAAATAACAGGCAGAAAACAACTGTGAAAATTAATCCTAAGAACCCACGGCTGCTGGTGTAATTAGGGGCATTATCAGTAATGAGATGTAATCCAAGCAACAGCCAGATGCACAGGGAATCTCAGGACAACCAGGAATGGGAGGCTGAGCAAGCTGGGGGTGTGTGCTGAGCATCTGGAATGAGCAGGAGAAGATCTGATGCTCAGGTTGGGTCTTTGCTGCCCTGACACCCTTCCTGTCTCCCCATGCCTGACTGGGGTCACACTGAAGGGAGTTCTCCCCTGGAGAACAGCCCTGTGGGCTCAGAAATAATGTGTTAAAAACAGGGGACAGGAGAGGGACCATCGCTGGGGGCTCCTGGGAGGTTTCCCTTCTCCTTGTCCTGGACACGGTGTGCAGGTGCTGACCTTTGATCTCGTGCTGGGTCTCCTCTCGCCTCCTCTCGAGCTCTTTGCGGTCGTAGTTGAGCCTCTTGAGGCACATGATGCCGTACTGGAGGCTGGTGCTGCAAGGACACGAGGTGTCACCCCCTCCCCAGGGCTCAGTGTCACCCCCTCCCCAGGGCTCAGTGCCACCAGAGGGCCCTGAGTAGGGCCCCCCCCGCATGCCCTCCATGTGCCCAAAGGGTGCTGTGGCTCAGGACAGACACAACCCAGGGCTGGAAAATGCGGAATGTCCCTCCCACTCCATCGGCTCTACCCTGTCCCAGCCCATGGATCCAAACAATGATAGTGCTTGGAGGGGGAGAGGGAAGGGAGAACCAATCCCGGGGGGCTGCTCCAGGCCCAAGGGGCAGGGGGGGATGTGGCAGGGCCACGGACACATCCCTGTGGGTCGGGGGGATGGGGGAACCCCAGGACAGGGCTGGGTGCTGGTGTTGGAGCACTGGTTGGGATGGCATGAGCCTTCTCCACCTGGGCTGCTCTGCTGCCAGTGGGGCTCCAGGTGGGATGAGCCTCAATTTCTGCCCATGGATTGCTCCACAGCAGGAGAAGGCAGCTCTGGCCCCTCTGCAGCTGTGCAGTGGGGAGTGGGGTGAAGGAGAACAATTCCCATCAGAGCTGTCCTAACCCAGGAAGGCAAGTCCAGCCCAGAAGAGCCACCCAGGGCTGGCCAAGACAGGGGAGGGTCTCTCAATTCACCCCCTCCTCGGCTCCACGTGCACCCCAGGGCCCTCCCCAAGGAGGGCACTCACCGGTGAAAGCTGTCCACCATCTTCAAGTGCACCCTGAGGTCCTTCTTGGTGAGGTGGTCCAGCATGCGTGCATCGACCAGGCACTCCATGAAGTAGCTGCGATACTGGGGCAGGCCCAGGCTGGGCAGCCACTCGTTCCCAATCCACTCGTGGTTCATGTCCCCGTAGGCCAGTGTCTGTGGAGAAGCAAATGGAGAAGCCTGGGAGAACCCTGGGCTTGGTGGAGCTGAAAAACCCCAGGAGAATGGAGATAGCTCTGCAGGGTCACTGTCCTGAGGGCCAGACCCAGGCACAACAGTTTAACCCGGAGCTGCACTGGGGGAGCCCGAGGGAACACTCCTGTTGGCCATGGTTTGTGTCCTGCTGATGGTCCACAAGGAGACAAGGAGAAGCCCAAGGAATAGCTGGACTTTTATGAGCAGCTGCTTCTGGAAAATCCACATTCACTGAAAGCTGAACCAACTAAAATAGGTTTCAGCGCGCTCCCAACTGATGTTGGGAATGAACCTCTGTTTTAAGAATCTCTATTTTATGGCTTCAAATCAAAAAACAAAAGGTCAGTTTTGGGCACAGCCCCCCTCTCCCCATTCCCTTTTACTGCAAACTGGTTCTGGGTTGGAAAATGAAATAAAATCCACCAGAATAAAAGTAAAACATTTGAGAGGGACAAAACCAGAAAGGATGGATCCCAGCAGGACTCTTTCCTCCCACCTTTTTGGGTCATTGAAATGGTCTCCATGGACTTAGGGCTACAAAATAGGTGGAAAGTAAATGTAAAATAGGTGGAAAGAAAAGCTGCCCCCAGTGGGGGGTTCTCAGTGAGGGTCTGGATCTTACAGAGCAGGTCCCAGAAAAGGCACTGCCTGGAGCAGCAGAGGACCTGCTGGACAAGGTCCCAGAAGGACACCCTGCACCTGAAAGGTGGCTCTGGAGCAGCCCCAGGGTGCAGGTTCAGACTCCAACAGGGACTGAGGGAACATCAAAGCCCCACACCGACCCCTGGGAATGTCCAGCTCTCCCTCCCACAACCACCCCATGCAATGCCCCAAAGAGGGTGCCAGGGGGACCTCACCTGTGCCCAGCTGCCCTCCTCTGTGTCCTAGGAGTGACACGTGCAGCATGTCAACAGAAAGGACAGTCAAGTCAGTGCCCAGGGCCACGGCAGGATCTGCCGCGTGCTGAGCGCGGGACCCTCGGCACAGCGGGACCAGGAGGGGACAGGGGTCACTCCAGGGGTCACCAGGGTGCTGGGGACACCCCAGCCCCGCCAGGCCTGGGTGTCACCCCCTCTCTAACCAAGTAAGGAGGGTACAGGAGGAGGTTTGGACTGGAGACAGCACTGGCACTGGGGCTCCTACACCTTCCCCGGGAAATCTGGGGGGTTCTTGTGTCTCCCCAGGTGAGATGGATGCAGAGAGAAGCTTCAGCTTCAGTTCCTGGGTCACCACCCCCAGAGGAGCTGCCCAACCCAACGTGATGATTAGCTTCCTTATCAAGCTGGGCTGGTTTTCCACACGAGACCTGCCAAGGGACAGTGTCACCTCCCTGCCAGAACTCAGAGCCCTCCTACCCAAAGAGCACCTGCCAGTCACAGGCCTGTGCTACTCAAACAGCAGAAAGAAGCCTCAGTAAAATGCCTAAATCACAGAATCCCAGAGTGGTTTGGGTTGGAAGGACCTTACAGCTCATCTCGTTCCACACTCTGTCCTGGGCAGGGACAACTTCCACTAGCCCAGATTGTTCTGATCCAAGGAGCAACAAACAACATTCACACAACAAATCCAAAATGCTGCCCCTGTTCTGAGCCAGGGGGTCATTAAGCTGCAGAGAGGGGAGCATGGCTACATCTCTAAGGGAGCCAGAGCTTTTGGGGGCACGGCCACCCCCCTGCGAGGGATCCCGAGCCAGCAGCCAGCAGCAGGGCCAGGCAGCAGGGCCAATATTTGGGTGTGCTGAGGGCAGTGGGGTGGGAGGCAGTGGCTTCTCTGGGTGCAGAACAACGCAGGGGCTCAGTCTCACGTGTCTATCTTGAGACCTCTCTTGCTTCTTGCCTTCAAGTCCCAGCTGACAGACAGGCTGCCCCAGAAACCCAGGGGGGCTCGGCAAAGGAAAATGCATCTGATGGTTTTTAAGCCAGTTCTAGAAATTGCTGGGATATCAAAGGTTGAAAAATGGTTTCTAAACAGGCGCAGGGTGCTGGCCAAGATCTGATACACGAGAGGCAGCGGAGATCCCTTTCCCTCCCAGGGTTTGGGGCATGAACACGCGCCCAGAGCTCGTGACCTCGGGGCTGCTCGGCCTCACCGTCTTGGTGGAGGTTGCCATGTTCTCCATCTCCTCGTGGGTGACCCAGACGTTTCCAGAGGACTGCAGGGAAAACAGCAGAGTGGTCAGAGTAAACCAGCACAGAGCTGTGGCCTCAGGGTTCACAACCATCATCAAATCATGGAATGATAGAATTATTAATGTTGGGAAAGACCTTTAATATCCTCAAGTCCCAACCATCAACCCAGCACCACCACCATGTTCACCTGTCCTCAAGTGACACATCTACTTGCTTTCTGAATGTTTCCAGGGGTGGGGACTCCACCACTGCCCTGGGCAGCCCCTTCCAATGCCTGAGCACCCTTTCCAGGAAGGAATTTCCCCAGTATCCAACCTGCCCCTCCCCTGGCACAGCCTGAGGCCGTTCCCTCTCCTCCTGTCCCTGTTCCCTGGAGC
>JAWWES010000076.1:155524-169582 GCA_035583135.1 Lophotriccus pileatus
ATCACAATCATTTTAGTAACTTGTAACTCTGACTTGTGATCTCTCTTGGGTTGGGTTTGTTTCTCCTGCTGCTTTCCCTTTGAACCAGCACGCCCTCCTTACCCCATCCACACACCAGGCGAAGGAAACTGCCCCACATCCCCAAATCGGGGCCCAGGAGACCAGGATGGCAGGCAGGAGCCAACCCCAGCCCCAGCCCTGCCCCAGCTGGGTTACCTTGGCTGGCTCCTCTCTCCTGGCAGCGAAGCGGCCCTTCTGTGCCCGGGGCAGCCCCGGGGCCGCTCCGAAGGGCTCGGCGGGCGCGTGGACCAGCGGGAAGCGCAGGTCTGTGGCACTGCCCATGTGGGACCTGGGGACAAAGAGCCCTGTGGTGGGCACTGCTGCACTGGGTGAGGGGGCCCAGGCTGCTCGGGACACAGCAGGAGGATGAGGCCACCTAATGCCCATCCCAGCGGTGCCTGAAAGAAGGAGAAACCAGGCTCTGGAAAAAGTGTCTGATTCCCACCCTACTGGCCCTGGAGATGTGCTCAGAGACTCGTACAATCATAAAACATCCTGAGCTGGAAGGGGCCCACAAGGATCATTGATCCAACCCCGGCCCTGCACAGACACCCCAACAATCCCACCCCCTCCCTGAGAGTGTTGTCCAAACTTTCCTGGAGCTCTGGCAGCCTTGGGGCCATGACTGTTCAGTGCCCAACCACCCTGTGGAGGAAGAACCTTTTCCTGCCATCCAACCTGCCCCTGCCCTGGCACAGCTCCAGCCCTTCCCTGGGTGCTGCCCCTGCTCACATGGAGCAGAGATCGGAGCTGCCCCTTGGGAGGAAGCTGCAGACCCTGATGATGCTCCCCTCAGGAGATCCCAACTTTCCCACAGACTGTAGGAGGTTCTGCCCTGGGCTCTGCCGTGCTGCTCCCTACCCATTCTGTGCATCCCCATGGGGAAATCCAGCCAGGTGTCCCCAAAACCCCCCTGTGCAGGGGGGGCTGAACAGGCTTCTCCTGCCTTTCCTCTCCAGAACAGCTTGAACCTCCCAACACCTCCATCCCCACGTGCACCACAGGGGCCAGCCAGGGAGCTCTTCTCCATTCTTTGCTTTCTTCAACATTTTCATGAAAAAATACCCTGATAGGGGAACAACTGATAGGACAGGGGGAAACGGCCTCCAGTTGCACCAGGGGAGGTTCAGGTTGCACATCAGGAAAATCTTCTTCACTGACAGAGAGGCAGGCTGCCAGGGCAGTGGTGGAGTCACCACCCCTGGAAATGAGCAGATGTGGCATTTGGGGAGATGATTTAGTGGGAATGGTACTTGGACAAAGGTTGGACTAGACCTTGGAGGTCTTTTCCAAACTTATTGATTCCATAACTCAGTGAATAAAATTCCACTTGAAGCACCTTCCAGGTGTGAGGACATGAGCACTGTTTGGGATCTCCCAGCAGAAACCAGCTGGAACTTCATCCTCCTCCTCCTCCGTGCTGGGGAGCAGCTCCTGCGCCAGGCAGAGCAAGGCAGTGGCTGCTGGACACAAGGACACTTTCTGCCACTCCTGGCACTCAGTCCATGGCTCCAGGTTCCCTGGTTGCTCCTCCTTGCCCTGAAGACCCAGCCAGAGGCCCGGGGTCGTTCCTCCCTGCACACACTGCCGCAGGAGACACGAGGTTTATTTAATTTGAGAGCATTTCAGGTGACAAAAGCAGGTGTCCGAGGCAGATCGTGTTTGTCCCCCAAAGTGGGCTTGGTTTGCAGTGCAGATCCAGGTCTGGGCTCCCCAGTGAGCCCAGATAAAAGCACCACCATGAGCAGCTTGGCTGGTGCCAGCCTGGGCTTTGCAGATGAAGGCACAGCCCAAGTTTCAGGGGGGATTTAAGCTGCTGACAAAGCTGCTCCCCAGCTAAGACCAGATAAAGGCACCTCAGACAAAAGCTGACATTTCAGCTGGGGGAT
Source organism: Lophotriccus pileatus (assembly GCA_035583135.1). Lineage (NCBI taxonomy): Eukaryota > Metazoa > Chordata > Aves > Passeriformes > Tyrannidae > Lophotriccus > Lophotriccus pileatus. Next base: position 157,474 of record JAWWES010000076.1, read on the forward strand.
TACTCTGCAACTCCAGATTTCCTCCAAGAAATATTATAAAAACCCCATCAGATTGTCCGTCCTGCTCTTACAGACCCAAAGGGGTCCCACACGTGCTCCAGACTCTCCACCAGCACTCAGCTACCCCTGATCCTCACAGGCTCTTCCTCACTCTCCCCTTTTCTTCTCTCCATGACAGACTTGGGGCTTCCAGACCTGGCATCTCTACTGGCAGATCTGAGGTTGGTTTTACAGTGGCTCCTTCCCAGCTTTTCCAGCCTTCCTGAGAGGGGAATTTTGCTCCCACTGACCCCTCAGTGTCTTGAACCCCTGATGAGAGTGCTCAGGAGAGGATGTGCTCTCCCAGGTGGCTGCAGCAGCACCCTGGGGTGCATGTTGAGCTGTCACCGCCCTTCCTACCCCCCTGTTTTCCTGCTGGGCACCCCAGTCAGTGCTGGAGGTGGAGACTCCATGGACTCACCTCTGCTCCAGGAGCTCTGGGCTGGGACATCCCCATCTCCCAGACGACTTTAAATGAAAGGGTGTGGGAGAACCATTGTAGAAAGGGGGGAAAAAGGGAGGAGTTCATTCTCTTCTACCTGCAACACCTCAAAAATGATTCCTCTTTCTCCCCCTGCACGCCACAGGGGGAAAGGCCTTTGGGGAACATCCAGCTCTCGTAGAAAAGTAACCCCCAAGCCCTTTGTGCAGAAAAAGAAACAATGCCCAGTGGTTTTTCACCCTTAGAAGAGCAAATTCTGAGCCGTTCACTGGGCTGGGCTATTCTAAGCAGCCTGTGAGCCAGCCCAGGGCAGATTCATGCAGGGACAGCTGGGCCTGAGGGGCCCCCCTGCACTGAGAGCCCCCAGAAATGCCTGATGCCAACAGCACTAAAGCACAGTGTCCCCAGAGCTGTGGGTGCAGGGGCTTGGCTCTTACCTGGAGTGAACACTCTCCACAAAGGTCCCGCTTCTGGTCTTGAGCTGATCCACCTCCAGCCGCAGCTTGTCAATCTCGTCGGACAATCGCCGCTGTTTGGGGCGAGACGAGACAGACAGGGTTTGGGTTTGGCCCCCAAGAGCTGCCAGGTTTGGGGGAACCCACATCCTTGGATGTTGCCAGGTTTATATTCCCTTCAAAAAGCCCCACCCCGGGTTTACAGCATTTCAGACATGTCAGTAAAGAAACAGCTCATGCAGGCAGAGAGGATGAGGATGCTGGGGAGGGCTCACAGGACAGACAGACAGACAGACATGTGTGTGCTCAAGCCATGCTGATTTGGGAGAGGAAGGAGAACTGGTCCCAGCTGGATGCTCTGGTTTTGCTCCACGCTACACTTTGTCCCTTGGCAAAGGACCAGCAGGGAGGGTCTCACCAGCCAAATCTGCTGCTGGTCCTGCCCCTCCTGCTGCCAGCCCCATTCCCATGGGGAAGCTGTGCCTGCACTGGGAGATGGGAGAGGGGTGGCTGCAGGCAGGGAAGAAGGGGAGAGGGGATTCTCCTGCACAGCAGGATCCAGTCAGGTGGGCAAACAGGCCGAGCCAGGGTGGGCGACATCCCGACAGCGTCATGCGAGTCCTTGGAACATCTGGGACAGCAAGGCCTGGACCAAGGAGAGCAGTCCCCCAACCCCCAGCCATGCACGAGACATGAGGCACATCCCAAAGGCTTCCCACTGCTTCCAAAAGCTTCCAAAAGCTGCAACAGCCCTCCTGGTTTCCAGCACGGGCCAACAGGGATTCATGCAGGTCATACTGGGATGCTTTATCCCAGAGTGGGAAGACCTACAGGGCTTCTGGAGGCTGGGCATGGAGCTGATCTCCCCTAAATTTGAGAGAGCCTCAAGGGGGAGGGGATGTTGCTGCCTGATCCCTCCTCTATACATGGGCAAAGCCACCCAGGCCTTGGGAGGTCGGAGATGAATGAGTGTGACAGAAATAACCAGACAGGACCAAACATCCCTGGTAGGGAACTGCCCCGGGGGTCTCCAGGGAGGTGAGTGGCAGCTTCCATCCAGCCACTGTGTGGGTTAGTTTGTGCCCTCCTGCTGCTGGGCATTCCAGGATCCCAGCTCCTCCAAAACTAGGGCATTTTGGGAGGAACCACTGCCCCTATGCTGGGGTTTGGAGTGAGGAAGTGCAGTCACTGGGGCAGGCTCCCTGCAGCCTCATTTACCTTGTCGTGCTGGTGTTCCTCTATCTGCTTTTGGGTGTTTTCCAGCTCTTGTAACAATGTGTTCTTTTATAAAAACAAAGCCAAAACCAAAAACAAAAGCAAAAACCAAAGAAAATAAAAGGGAACAAAAAGGGGAAAGAAAAAGAGAGACCGTTTAGAAAACGAGCCCAGGAACGGCCAGAGTGGAATCTCCGTGTGATGGACACCTGGCACAGGGGGGGCAAAGGCTCCCTGAGCTGTAGGAACACCCACCTGCCTGTGGACAGGTCTCCTCTGCAGACCTCCTGCTCTCAGGGAGGGTGGCCATGGCCATCTCCTGCCCCACACCCGGGTAGGGAGGGCAAACAGTGAGCAGGGGTTTGATGGGCAGGGCTTGAAGATCAGGAACGGTGTGTGAGAGGAGCTCAACTCCTCCTGGGGCAGCTGGATCAAGGGAAAACATGTCCCTACATCTAAGCCTGGGGGGAAAGCCAGATGTGCTCACAGACTCTCAGAAGCGTTGGGAAAAGGTTGGAAGAGCCCTCTGTGATTGAGTCCAGCCGCTCCCCAAGCACTGCCCTGTTCACCCCCAAGGCACATCCTCAGCTGCCACATCGTGCACTTGCTGATCCCTTCCAGGGGTGGGACTCCACCACTGCCCTGGGCAGCCTGTGCCAATGCCAGCAGATTTCCTGGGATTTTTTTTCCTAATATCTCATCCAAACCTCCCCTGTGCAGTTTGCAGCTGCTGCCCTAGGGCTCTGTTTTTGGGGAGGAAAGCTGGAAGTCAAACAGGATCGCTTTTTTTGCCAGGAAAGACCTGGAGAAACTCTCTGGGTGGGCCAGGGCTGGGAGCAGGCTGGGGAGCAGGTGCCACCCTGTTACTTGCTGGAGTGGGGTTTGGACTCCTCCCTGTGGTCCTGCTCTTTATCCAGAGCCCCTCAGACTGATCTGCTGAAGGACTGGACACACTGGCAGAGCCACACCTGGGTGGGGGGCAGGAGGGGCAGAGCAGGGAGACAGAGCCAGGCCAGGGGGGGCATTAACTGGGGGAGGGACCCCCATGTGCCCTGGCTGAGGGAGGGGAGTCTGGGCCCTGCAGGAACCCAAAGGGAGCAGAATTACCAAGGCCTGACCTCCCACTGGCACTGGGAGGTGAATCCTTGCCCTGGGCCAGCTGCACTCCAGCTAATTGAATTCTCACCGGGGCAGCAGCAGCTCCAGCTGCTTGCTCCAAGGAAAACTCAGTTCCCCAGGAGTGGGGTGGGAGCTGGGAGGCTGCTCATGGGCACTGCCCTGGCTTGGTGGGGGCAGATCAGCCTGGGCTTGGGGGACAGGATGGTTTTAAGGGGTGGGCAGTGGGACAGGATGAATGCAGGTAGGATTTGCTTTGACAGCCGGGCATGGTGGCACTGAGGCTCCACAGGGGAGGGAGGGAATGGAGCAGGACAAGTCCTGCTGCTGGGGGAGGTGGAGGGCAGTGGAAAGTGAGTCTCACCGGGACAGGGTGAGCTGTGAAGCAGCTCCCTGTGCTCCCACAGGGCTGGAGTCCTGCATGTGCTCATTTCTCCAGCCCTGCACAGGCACTTCCAACCCTGTGCCGTGGCTGGGAGAAGCTCCACGCCAGAGGGGCTGCAGAGCCCTCAACCCCCCCTGCCCCCCAGGCACTACCTTCTCCTCCAGGGCCGCCATCCTCTCCTTGAGGTGCAGCTGCAGCCGTTCGTTGCTCTCGCTCAGCAGCCGGTCCACGGTGTCCGAGAGCCGCTTGTTGTGCTCCTCGTTCATCTTCTCCCTCTGCCGGGCCTGGGACAGCAAACAGTGACCAGAGGGGCTGATCCTCCTGCCCCGAGGGCCTCAGTGCCCCCTGCCATCCCATGCCTGCCGTGGGGTCAGAGCTGCCCCACTAGGCCCAGCTTTTGGGGACAAATCCACCCCTTCCAGCATTGTTGCAGCTCAGCTGGTTTTCTGACACTCCCAGCCGGGGATGAACAGGAGAGAGGACAGGATTCAAGGAAATCCTCCCTGCCTGACCCTCAGGAAAGTTACAGCTGTGCATCTGCCAGGAACAGCCACACTGGGGCACATCCCAAACCCCAAGGGCTGCCGGACTGCTGGATTTGCAAATGTCTGTCCTGAGCCAAAACCGCCAGGGGCACATCTGTAATGCCCAGGAAAGGGGCATCACAGCCTCCTGCACGGACAGCCCAGGCACTGGCCAAGGAGCACAGCAGGGACTGTGCAGCCCCTGGCACAGCAGCTCAGCCTCCCTGCCCTTTGGATCCGCTGATCCTGCTCCCGATGTGGAGCCTCCCCTTCCACCCCACATTTGGGGTCCCAGCCTGCCCCAGGGGGAGATGCTGGGAGAGGAGTGGGTGTGGAATGTCAACAGAAAGACCTGGATGCCTGGGAAAGGGGCAAACCACAGCAGAGGGTGCCATGAGCTCCTGTGTGGCTCCACTCTAAGAGCTCCTGGATGGGAAAGGATCACTCAGACTGCTCTCCCCATCCTGCTTCAGACACACCAGGTGTGCCCAGGTGTCCAGGCACCAAGGGAAGGGGAGCCAAGACTTACCCTGGCCAGCTCCTGGTTCTTCTCCTCCAGCTGGGTCTCCAGCTGCCGGAGATGCTCCTCGATGCTCCCGTGCCTCTCTTCTGCCTGGGAAAAGCAGAGCAGCCCTCTCGGATGATGCTCCCCAAAGCCACGAGGGCCCTCCTGCATCCCTCCATCCGTATCCTTCCTGGATGCAGCACCTCTCTCCCACTCTCTGTGAGCCCAAACCAGCCCTGCCAGCACAGTGACAGGAGCTGGAGGTGCTCTGAGAGGGACTAAGCACCATTCCAGCACCCAGGAAGGGCAGGGATGGCCACATCCACCCCCCCCTCCAGGCCTGCACCCTCCCACATCCAGCCTGGTCCTTCCTCTTCCTCCTCTTCCCAGAGGGGTCCCAGTGGTCTCAGCAGGGCCATCTCTGCCTTGGAGAAAGGGGCTGAGGGAAGGAAGGGAGCAAACCCCGCATGTGGAGGATTTAAAAGCAGTGCCTCATCCCTGCAGCCGTGGGGACAGCAGAGGGCAGAAAAGGCACAGCTGGGAATGAGAACAGCATTCCCTGGGCTGCCAGGGGCTCCAGCCCTGCAGGTTCCTGCTCTCCCCTCTGTCTCTGCACCCCGGGGCCCCCTCCCCTTGCCTTGGTGAGGGCAGCAATGCGCTGGGCCAGCTCCGCTTCCACCTCGGGCAGCGTCTCCGCCTTGCGCATCGTCTGCTGCAGCTTCTGCTCCGCCAGCTCCAGCAGCTCCTGCAGGTGCCGGGCCTTCTCCTCGCACTGTGGGACAGCCAGGGTGGGTGCCTGCCCACCTGAGCCACCCCAGCAGCCATCCCCAGGTCCCTGGAGCGATGGGGAGCCTGTGGGTGCAGCCCCGGTACCTGGCGGTGCAGGGACTCCTTGTTGGCCAGCTCGTTCTCCAGCTTGTCGTTGAGGTCATGGATGGAGGTGGCCTCTCTCTGGGCTGCCAGGTAGCGCTTCTCCAGTGTGGTGATCCTCTCCTCCATGTCCTCTTTCTGTGCCAGGGCCTGGGGAATGTCACATCCTGATCTGTGACCACCAATATGGGAATAACTGGGCCACCCAGCGAGCCTGGGGCACCCCGAGCCCAAGACAGGAAAAACCCTGCTTTGGACAGGGATGAGGGACAGGAGAGTGGGACAGAGATAAAGGGGGAGTCAAGCAATCCCAGGAAAACCTTCTAACAAGGACACAGCTCACTGCCCCAGGTCTGCTTGTCACCTCAGGGAATTCCCTGCTGGTGGACTTGGGGACAGTCTCTCAAAGGCAGAGGGCTCTTTTGGGGAACACCCTGCACACAGCAGGAGTTCCAGTGCCTTCCCAGCCTGGATGCTGCTGCGGCCCAGGCCTGGCAGAGCCGGAGGCAGTGGCTCACCTCTCGCAGGTCCCTCTGGTACTTGCTGCTCATCTCCTCGGATTTGATGAGGTCCTTCCTGGCGGTGCCCAGATCCTCCTCCAGCTCGGCCACGCTGGCAGCCAGGGCGGAGATGCGCTCCTTGGCCTGGACCACCTCGAAGTTCTGCTTCTCCAGGAGCTCCTGCAGTTCCACCACCCGCCCGGCCTCGTCGTCCGGGTGCACGGAGCCATTGGAGAGTCGCTGCAGGGCGGCACAGAGGGAGGGGGATGCCAGGCTGCCCCCAAGCTCCTGGGTTCTGGCACTGCCTGCAGCCACACAGCGGGGCAATGTGGCCCTGCAGGGACCTGGTGGAGCGCTGGGAGTGGAGACATGGAGTTCTGGGACCCCCTGTCAACAGCCTCCTCTAGCCAGGGATGGGGCTTCCTACGGACACGGTGGAATTGGGATGGCCAAGGGCTTCCCAGAGCATCTGGTGAAAGGTGTCCCTTCCCACAGCAGGGGGTTGGAATGAGATGGTCTTCAAGATCCCTTCCCACCCAAACCATTCTGGGATTCTGTGAGCTCTGGGAAGCAGAGCCCCTGGGAGTGTCCTAACACCACTCAGAAATGGGTTGGATCCACCAGGAAGGGCATTTCCCAGCGGGTCGGACTCAAGGGAGATGGAAAATGGGTTTTCAGCACACCCCTGGAGCCATAGCAGGGTAACAGGGGGCTTGGAGAAACAATGGCCTCCCTGAGCGTGGTCAGAGCACGGGTTCCTGGGGCTCTCACCTTCCAGGGAAGCTTCGGGGCTGGTTCCTTGGGCTCATCCCGCTCTCCCGCCGGGGCCTCCCTCACAGCACCCTGCTGGAGAGCTGCCACCTGCATGGAAACAGGGATCAATCCAGGGGATCTGGACAGCAGAGATGGGACACTGGTGGGCTCACACCTCCAGTCCTGGGGGCACTTCTGGGCCCCTCACAACAAGAAGGACACGAAGGGGCTGGAGCATGTCCAGGGAAGGGACCGGAGCTGGGAAGAGGCTGGAGCAGCAGGAGCAGCTGAGGGGGCTGGGGGGGCTCAGCCTGGAGAAAAGGAGGCTCAGGGGGGACCTTCTGGCTCTGCAACTCCCTGACAGGAGGGGGGAGCTGGGGGGGGTCGGGCTCTGCTCCCAGGGAACAGGAACAGGACAAGAGAAAATGGCTTCAAGTTGCTCCGGGGGAGGTTGAGTTGGATATTAGGGAAAATTTCTTCATGGAAAAGATGGTCAGACACTGGCACAGCTGCCCCAGGCAGTGGTGGAGTCCCCATCCCTGGAAGTGTCCAAAAACCAAGTGGATGTGGCCCCTCATGACATGGTTCAGTGTCATGGGGGTGTTTGGTCAAAGGCTGAACTTGATGGTCTTGGAGGTCTCATCCAACCTTAATGATTCCATGATTCCAAGGGAGAGGAAGGCAGGGAGGCTGTGAAGGTGAGCACTGAGGGAGGCTTTCCTGGTGAGTCCTCAGGGATCTGAGCCCTCTATCCCAGGGCTCCCAGCTCATCTTGCTGGTTTGCAGCCACACAGATTTGAAACCTGGTGCAGCAGGAGCAGGGGATAAACACTGACTTCATGTCCTGCTCTGGTGGGAGAGGATGGGGAATGGTCCCCACCAGGTGAGGGATCTGGGAGCCTAAGGAAGTACCACCAGACTTATCCTGGGAACTGGAAAGAGGAGAAAAGCTTGGCCAGGCTGAGGGATGGCTCTTTCCTTTTGGCAGCAGCGGCTGGGCACAAACTTCAGGAAGGAAAACAGGGTTAATGCCTCTCCAAGAACACCCCATTCCTGGAAGTGTCCAAGGCCAGGTTGGACGGGGCTTGGAGCAACCTGGGGTAGTGGAAGGTGTCCCTGCCCACAGCAGGGGGTGGAATTGAATGAGCTTTAAGGTCCTTCCAAGCCAAACCCTTCTGGGATTCTGTGATTCTAAGCTGAAAAGGGTTGGAGGTTGGGGACAGCAAGGAAAAAGGTGGGGAATGCAAAGTGAGGGGCCTGGAGAAGCAAGGTTTGGGTCTCTGCTGAAGCAGGGAATCCCAAATCACCCTCAGTCCCCTGAAATGATTCAGACTCAGGTTGGTTTTCATCAGTGAAATGAACTGCAAACAGCCAAAAGAACAGGCTGTGAGACAAAGGTTTGCAGAACCTTTGCAAGGTTCCCTCAGACAACCCTTCATGGAGGCAGCGAGTTCAGAGCAAAAGCCTCCCACCAAAAAGGCCCAAACACCATGTCTCTGAGATGACTGATCTGCACGACCCATTGAGGGTGGTATTTGAGCAACTCCAAGCACAGCTGTCCCGGGAGCAGCTCCAGAGCCACGAGAAGGGCGCGGGGTCAGTGCCCAGGTGCCCCTCACCTGCCGATGGGCATCCACCAGCTGCTCCTCCAAGGTGGCCACTCGCTCCAAGGCTGCTCTCAAGCGTTCCCTGACCTGCAGGTGTGGGAAACAACGGGAAAGGCCGTTACTGATCCATGAGGAGGGTGCCCAGGATCCAGGCAAGCTCCCAGCCCTGCCTGGCAGCCAGCCAGGCTCAGGTGCATTCACAGGCTCAGCATCAGCCAGCCCATCACATGGTGGGGGAGGAGGTGAAAGCCTTGGAGATCTGTGGCCAGGACAGCCTGGAGACATCTCCTGGCAGAGGAAGGAGATGCTTGAGGCAATTGAACCAGGAGGAACAGGAGCCACAGTGCAAAGACTGACCCGTAGTGTCCAGTGCCAGCTCCCACGAGGGCTCAGGGCAGCTCCCCGTCCCCAACAGCCTCAATCCCCACCAGCTCCCAAGTGCAGCCTTTGGATATCCACAGCCTTCCTCCTGAAGGACTCCACGTGAAACAAGGGCTTACGTTTAAGGCCTACAGTACTGAGCTGCACTTAGCACGAGTATAAACTTGTAAAATGTGACCACGAGTTCAGTTTCAATAAATACCAAATTGTAACCTCCTGCAAATAGAAAACTACCCCAGTGACAAGGTAAAAGAAGAGCTCAAGAAAGGCCAGCAAGGACCTGCCCTACTGACAAAAGCAGACGTAAGCTCAAGAAAAGGGCTTCAGCAAATAGTAATCGATGTTTTAACACAAGAGTAGTCACATCTTAAAAAATATGTGTAATGATAATGACCACATAATGGTAAGTATAAAACTCTGCAAGTTGTTGTGCACCGACTCTGTAGGGACGTACTTTTAAAATAAAACCCTTTTAAACTGTTTGTGCACTAACTGTATGAATGCACCTTTAAAATAGAACTTTGTAAGTTGTTTGTTCAAGGGTATAAATACCCTATGAAAACTGTCACTCAGTGGACACAGACACACAAGTCTGAGCTAGCTTTCCTCTTTCTCCTTCTCTCTTTCTTTACCCTTTTGTTTTCTTCTTTTTTCTTTCCCTTGTGGGCAACTTAAAACCTAGGAACTGTGTTTTACTACAGCTGGTATATTGGTTCTGTGGAATGGGTCTTTGTGCTGGGCGTTTTACTAAAATACTTTTCCTTGGTTATATTTTCCTCCTGTAAAACCTTTTGCCAAATATCTTCTTCTTCTTCTCACCAAATTAAAAGCACTTCTTTTAGAGAAGAGTCTGTGACTCTTTCTCTGGATGCGAATTCGAGGTTATAACAAACCTTTTAAAAAGTCTTAAATAAAATGTAACCGCTCTGGGCAGTTTCTGGCTTAAAATCCGGACTGTAACACCGCCTCACCTTTTCATCCAGCGCCTTGTGATGCTCAAAGAGTGACTTGAGAGCCTTGAGCACCTCGACCTCGCTGGAGACCCCGGACGGGGACTGGGCCTGCCGCTTGACCACGGTCATCCTGAGGGAGCGCTCATGCCTGGACACCAGGCACTCCAGGTGCTCCAGCAGGAGCTGCAGGAGCACAGAGCGGGGGTGTCACTGCTGGGGCCGGGGGTGTCCCACACTCCCAGGAACAGCAGCGGTTCCGCCCTTACCCGGGTGTTGTTGCGCTCGGCTTTCAGCTCCGAGATCTCCTCCTCCCGCTCCAGGAGCTGCTCCCGGCACGCGCTGAGCTCCCGCGTCAGCGTCGCAAACTCCTGCGGAGACCGGGCCGTCAGCGGGGCAGAGGGCTGGGGATGGAGCCAGCCTTCCAGCCCCACTGCTGGCACCTCCAGCACGGGGCATTCCCCATCCAAACCCAGGCAGTGAGAGGGCAGCATCAAGAAGTCGGTGGAGAAGCACATTCCAGGCCACGTTCCCAGCGCTTTGCACAAGGAGAAGTGCAGCATCCCGATATTCACCCATCTGGTTTGATGTCCAGTGATATAAGAAACTGCTCTGCAGCTCCAGAGGTGCTCGACGGCATTTAAAGCTTCCCAGCCAAGGCCACCAGCGTGTTCCCATTCCCCCTGTCCCCTCCAGAGCACCCACCCTGGAGCATCCCATGAGGCTAAAACTCACCACAAAGCCAGGCAGGATCGATCCCCTGGCCCTCAGCCAGCCTCTGCCGTGGCCTCAGGACCTGGAATCATCCAAAAAACCTCCTTCCAAAGGAAAGAGCAAGACCTGCCCCAGTCCAGCATGTGGAGCCCCATCGAGCTTCCTACGGGGCAGCCCCAAGCCCCAAATCCCAGGTGAATGGGATGGGACACAACAGGAGACGTGCCAGGTGCCACCAGTTCTTGCTCCTGCCACCACGAGGTGACAGCAGGAGGAGCCATGCCCAGGGCAATGCCAAAGGAGAGCTGCCCAGCTAGCACATCCCTTGGGATGGGCTCCTGGGAAACACCAATCCCACTTCTGGCTGTGTCAGAAGGGAAAGGAAACTCCCCTTGAAGTTCCTGGGATGCGGGAGAGTTTGTTTTCCCTTAAAAAATGAACCCCCAGCAGCTGGGTGAGCCCAGGAGCACCCCCACTGCTCCCAGTTGCTCTTTCAGTCCCTGAGTAGTGCCAGGACCAGGAGACATTTTGCAGCTGGGATTTTTTAGGGTGAAAAATGCAAATGTGGGAACAAGTCATGAATTTACACCATTTTCACAGTGTTGTTGAGAAGAATTTTAAAAGGCAAAGGGTTTCAGAAGAAGCTGAGAAGGATTTGATGGAGCATTAACAAACCAAATTTCCAGTGGGGGCTGAGAGCTGTTTTACAGCATGAAATTCTCTATCACTTTAATTTTCAGGTTAAACAAATAAAAACCCTTCAAACCGAAGCAAAGCGTTGAGGCTTAGGCTGAACCAAATCCTCTGCTCAGCTCCAAGTGAAACCTCCTGCAACAGCTGAAGCTCTAAGAAATCAAGGGCTTTTTCATCCCAGAGGTTTTCCTTCTCTCTTCCCACCCCAACCCTCTCATCCTGGAGGGGTTTGCAGCCTGGTCCTGGTGGGGATGGTGGTGGCACTGGTGAAGCTGAGACCCCACAGAGAGACAGGACCCGAGCAGGCCACAGTGGGGGGAAGGGAAGAGTCATTGTCTCTGCAAACAGCTGCTCTCCTGCCCTCACCTGCCCCAGGTGCTGCCACCTGACACCCTCACTCCAGCATCACCCCAGGGCCTGAGTGCCTTGGCTCTTTCCCAGCCCCACTCCTGCCCCATGCCTTCCCCAGAGAACCCTCTGGGGCCATCCCTGTCCCCAGCCCTTCCCCAGCCCTGGGCTCATCCCCTTTCTCCATCCCTGCCCCAAGGATCACTCCAGTCCTGGGATCATCCAAGTCCTGGGCTCATCCCTCTTCTCCAACCTTCCCCAGAGACCCCTCCAGCCCTGGGGTCACCCCTGTCCCCATCAGTTCTCCCCCAAACTTGTCACAACACCCCAAACCTCCATCCCCAGCCCCTGCCGTGCCCAGGCCCCGTCCCACACTCGCTCCCAGCTCATCCTACGGTCCTGCCCTGCAGTGACCCCACTGCGGACCCGGCTGCCTGTGGAACCGCCGGGCCAGACCCGCCCTTCCCAGAGCTGAGCCCTCCCAGAGCTGAGCCCTTCCCTTCCCAGAGCTGAGCCCTCCCAGAGCTGAGCCCTTCCCTTCCCAGAGCTGAGCCCTCCCAGAGCTGAGCCCTTCCCTTCCCAGAGCTGAGCCCTCCCAGAGCTGAGCCCTTC
>JAWWES010000076.1:169682-205702 GCA_035583135.1 Lophotriccus pileatus
GAGCTGAGCCATCCCAGAGCTGAGCCCTTCCCTTCCCAGAGCTGAGCCCTCCCAGAGCTGAGCCCTCCCAGAGCTGAGCCCTTCCCTTCCCAGAGCTGAGCCCTCCCAGAGCTGAGCCCTCCCAGAGCTGAGCGCTTCCCTTCCCAGAGCTGAGCCCTTCCCAGAGCTGAGCCCTTCCCAGAGCTGAGCCCTCCCAGCCGCTGGGGTCCGGCTCGCTGGGATCCCCGCACAGCCCAGCCCACACCCCGCGTGTGTTCCGTGGGTTATGCAATCGCTGCGAGCAGCTCCTGAGCATCCCTGCGGATTAATTCCCTGAGCATCCCTGCGGATTAACTCCGGGCTGGGAATGCCGGCGAGCGGGAAGCAACAGCGGGAGGGGCGTGTGCATCGCCGGGCTGCCCCAGCTTTATGGATGTGTCACTCCCCAGTCCCTCAGCGTGCCAGGACACGGGCAGCAAGGTTTAAGGAGCTCGGGAAAAGCATCCTGGCAGCAGCGATGGCCCCGGGAATGTCGTTCAGCAGGCGGGGGAAACATTGTGGGCTCTTCCAGCACTGGGGCAGGAACTCTGCGGATCCAAAGGCCCCAGATCTGCTCTGCCTCGTGGCTGGCAGGGAAAACAGAGACTGTGGACATGGATGCTCTTCCCACTGGAGTGAGCAAAGCAGTGTGGGATGGATGGGAGGCAGCGGGGGAAGGGGGATGCCGCGCCGGGGACCGGGATCTCCAGGACCCAGCTCTCCTCGCCCTGCAGCGGGGCGGGCAGGCTGCACAGATTGTGCCCACAATCAGCCTTTCATCCAGAAAGAGGGGATTAAAAGGGAGAAAATCCGCTGGAGAGAGACGGGCAGCCCCCACCGCGGCGGTGCAGCAATAGCCGGTCAGCGGGTCAGACACGGAGCGGCCCCGCTCCCTGCCCAGCCCATCCCATCCCCTCGGGCTGCTCCTCCCCGAGCCCTCCATCCCGCCGGGAATGGCTGCCTGGAGCCCGTGCTCGGTGTCCCGGCATCCCACGGCAAATAAAAGAGCCCACGATAAGCGTTGTCCCCCGGGGAAAGGCTGCAAAAAAGAACGTTTACACCAAAAATAGCAACAGCCCTGAGGCGAGCCAGGCCAGCAGAGAGGGTGAGCCGAGTACACGGGGCCTCATTTGGGTGCCTTGGGAAGGAAAAATAGAAATAAATCACTCCAGCACCCGCCTGTAGCCACTTCCCCCAGCCCTGACCGTGCCAGATCCAGCACTGCCACCTCCCTCTGGGCCACCAGGCGAGTTTGGGGACCATGAGCACTGTCCCCAGCTCCTGGCTGCAGTGTCACACTGTGGAGAGCAGCCTGCACCCCCATCCACAGCCTGCCAGTGTCCTACATCCCAGCAAAGTGGGGCTAAAGAAGACCCAGATGATTTCCCTCTGCCCTGGCCACGGCCAGGAGTCTCCCAGGCCTGCCCCTGGCTCAGACAAGCTCTTGGACTAAGCAGGGACACCTATAAACAGATTAGAAAGTGAAGAAGAGGTGCCTGATCTTCAGCCAAAGGAGGGATGACGAGACACAGCCCTGGGAGTTCTCGGGAGCCCAGAGGGAAACCCGGCGGCCCAGGAAGCGGCTAATTGGGATTAAAACCAAACCACCCTCAGCACAATTGGCTGGGCTCAGCCCCAAGGCCCGGGGTGGGGGGAGCAGGGTGGACAGATGCTGTTTTCACTGTCAGAGCAGGGAGGAAGACCCAGAGGGATGTTGTGGATTGGGGCTCGGAGATTGGGGCTCGGATCTCCGGGCAGCACCAGGAATGTTGGGGGTTTGGGGATGCACTGGGAGGGGAAGGCACAGAGAAGAGCTGGAAGGCAGCCAGAAATCAACCCCATGGAGATGGCTGGGAAAGCAAGGAGAGGTTTAAGAAGCTCAGGGGGAGAAGACAAATGCAAAAGCCCCCCAGCCCAGAGCCACCTCCTGCCTCTCCCAGTGCCGTGGGCAGCACAGCCAGGGACGCACCACCATGAGCAGAATTCTCCCAGAATTTGTGGCAGGAGCGTGGCTGCTGCTCCAACACACCCAGCCTGGGGACAAACAGGCTCCAGCTGCAGGATTAATGGCATTTTAAAGCCCCTAATTGGAGTGATTGCTCCTGAAGGGCCCTGGCGTGGATGTGTGGGAAGGGTGTGCTAGGAATTCAGCACTGCTGACTCGGCACAATACGGGGATGGAGCCCCAGCCATCGCCTGTCCCTGCTGGGTGCTGGCACCCCCATCACCCCTGTGCCCCAGGAGTGGTGCAGGATGATGAGAAAGCCCCAAATCAGAGCCTGGGGGATAAACCCAACCCCGGGGATGTGTAGCAGGGGATTACAAAGATTAAATCCCGCCGGGTAAACCCAGGGCTCCGACCATCACCCACCCTCCGCACTGAGCACGTCCTGGACCTCTGGGCTACAGCTCTGGGACTCTGAGGGACTATCCATGGGGAACTGGTGTCCTCCCTTCTCAACACGTGGTCAGGAGGTGTATTTCCACCCTCACTGTGCAGCCGAGCAAGCAGGAATCCAACACCTCAGTGTCCTGCTATTGTGGGAGCATGACCAGCTCCAGTGGTTCAACACAGCTGCCAGATCCCTCCACATCTCCCCAAAATCTGGGGACGCTTTAAGGGTCTTACCCTGTGGGTGTTTTCCCCCCAGCCAGGGCTGCTGAGGTTCCTGTTCTCATGGCGTTCTTCACAAGTTAACTCTATAAACATTTTTTAAGTTAAAGGGAAGAATTTGGGGTGATTGTTTGGTGCCAGGACCCTCCCCAGCTCCTGAGGGACCTCCATGAGAGACCTCCATGGAGCACACGTCTATCCAAAAAGGCCAGTTCTCAGCTCCCCAGGCAGCCCTGGATGGATGAACTGTGGGAGGCTTCCATGGCCATCAGTACCCTCAGCACAGCAGCCCTGTGGAATTTGGGAGCCTGCTCTCCCCTTGACACAGCTGGGGAAAGGGACTCCTGCCAAACCCCCAAGACATCCCAGGACAGGGAGGAGTTCCATCCCACGTGGGACCCTGCCCCAGGAACACATCTGGATACACCTGCATGTCACACCCCTGGGTGCCACCTACAGCCAGGGGCTGGGTGGCCAGGCAGGAGGGAGCTGGAACCCCTGACAGGGCTTTGGGGGGCTGCTGAGAGCACCCAGATCCCACTCAGGGCTCGGTCTGTGGACACAAGCTCCTGAAAAACGGGGAGTGCAGCGGGATTGGAGCCGAGAGCTCTCAGGCCGATTAAGTCGCATTCAGCACTCCCACATGAATAAATAAATCATGTAAGAAGCATTAAGGCAGCTTAGTCTCCCTGGGAAATCGCCCTGGAGTTCTGCCTTTTGGGGGCTGAGGGATGCCCCATGGATTGGGGGTGGGGATGGCTTGGCCACGTGGCTCAGGAAAGGGGGAATGGGAGCTGCAGGCAGGAGCATCCCTGGAGCATCCCCTGCCTGCCCATGGATGAGCACATCCCTGCCTGCCCCATGGACAGACACATCCCTGTCTGCCCCATGCAGGGGTTTGCCCTGGACAAGTAGATCCCAAGTGTGGATCTGCACCAGACACATATTCCCTGCCCGTCCCTTTGGATCCCGTGCCGACACAGCAGCCTTCAGCTGCCACTCTTCCCTGAGAGGATGCAGTGCCACATCCCGAGCCTCCCTCCCCCCCAGCCTCCCCGGCAGTGCATCCTCCGAGCAGCTCCAACCCGGCTCGTTGTGGATGCCAGCCCCGTGGGAGGCCACCGATAAGCCTGGGTGCCCAACCCTGCCCCCAAAAAAGGGTTTGTCCCAGCAATCCCGCTGGGATGCCATCGCAGCGGGGTCTGACACATCGCAGCAAGCTCCTGGGCAAAAGGGCTCACAAAGGAGGAAGAGGGTGGGACAGACCCAGGGGATGGCCCCGCACGGTGCTCTGGGGAAGGGACCCGCCGCGCCCCCTTACCTGGTACATGCTGGGATTAATCCCATTGGGCGGGTGGGCGCCTTTGGCTTTGCTTCCCGAGCTCATGGCGAGCCCTCATGTCCCGCGGGTGCAGCCCCGGGGCCGAGGGGCACAGCGGGCTCGGGGGGGCCGTGCCCGCGCAGGGCCAGGCAGGGCAGCGGGCTGGGGCAGGTCCCCATGGGATCCCCCGCTCACATCCCAGCGGGTCCCCGTGCCCTGACCCAGTTTGCTCCGTGCACACCCCACCCGTGCCGAGGCTCCGAGGGCCCGTTCCTGGAGCGGGAGAGGAGGATAAATCCGCATCCCTTAATCCTGGGCGGCCGTGGCGGGGCGGGCAGCGAGAGCGTCAGGGTGACCTGGCTTGCTCTCTCTGGAATGCTGGCACAGGAGCGGGGAGCGGAGGGGACCAACCCCCGCTGGCACACGGTCCTGGCCCTGGATGCACCCAACACTTGGGAATGTCGCAACACATCACTGAGCACGGGGAGCAGCTCGTCCCCAGGAGCCCCCGGGAAGCACCGCTGGGATTTTTGCAGAGCCAGGGCCAGCCCAGCTCCGTGCTTGGAGATGTGGTTTGCCTTCCTCCCCAGCTGCTTTCCCCCACCCAGAGAGGAGCAGGGATGCAGAGAGCTGGGCAGCCACCAGCTCAAGCTCCATCCTGCTTGTGCCACAAGTTTTGATCCATTAGGAATTTCCCATCTCCCCAGGGTGCCCCAAACTCCGGCACCCAGGCAAGGAGGATCTCAGCTCTCAGCACTGGCACAGTCAGAATGGATATAAAAATTTGAAGGCTCCTGCTTCCTCTGGCTGTTGGACTCCTTGCCACATCACATCCACAGTGGACCAGTGCAAAAGCCCCCCAGAATCCCTGTTCCCCCAAATCTGGGCCCTGGGACACTGTCCCACAGGACCCCACAGGGACAGTGGGCAGCTCAGACCCTCCCTGCACAGCCCTGTGATGCTGATCCATCTGATGATGTGATGCTGATCCTCTCCTGACCTGAGCCTCTTTGTGGAGGCTGAGCTCAAGTCCAGGTCTCTGAAGCACCTGGAGGGGGTCCTGCAGGTGAGGAACTGGGAGCAGAGCAACACCAGACACCCCACGGGAGCCAAGGCAAACCCTGATTCCCCATGCCCTGGGGTGCTTGCTGAGCACGCCCCTCTGGCAGCCTCGCTGCCCCTCTGCTCCCTGGGCTCCCTGCAATGTCCCAAACCCCACCCTGCACGCACCTCTGCCTCCAGGGTTCTCTCTCAGGACCAAGCTCGAGGCAAAGAAGTCCCATCCCCCCAGTGGGTAATGGGGCTGAAGAAAGGGAGCCTTCCTGGTATGGGAGAGGCCAAAGTGGGGCTGCCCTCCAGCAGCAGGGAAGGTAAGGGGTTAAAGTCCCCATCTGGGGACTCAAAGTGCCCCCTCAGGACCTCGTGACATCCCAAGGAGTTGGCTGGAGGCAGCAGGCCAGACCCATTCCCCGAAATGTGCCGCCTGCTCCCCAGGAGCTGATTCCCAGTGGACTGTCCCTGTGGGCTCTGGGTCTGCAGAGGACACCCTGCCGAGTCCTCAGGAAGGTTTTGTCCCTCCTCCAAGTCCACTCCTCTGTGCACAGGGGGAATTGAATTCCCACACCTCCCCACCTGGCTCACAGTGAGGGGTCCAAAGGGAAAGAGATGTCTGAGCTGGCTGTGGCTTAGGAGAACCTCCGGACTGTCCTATCGACACGAGGTGCAACAAATCCACTCAAAGCAGGTCCAGCTGCCCAAAGGCATGACCTAAAACCCACAGCCCACAGCCCAAGGCCTCTGTGGAGGCTCCTGCCCATCCCAGGGCCAGCTCCTTACCTGTGGGAGGGCTGAGTTGAGCTGCCTCTGGAGCTGGTCCCGCTCCCGGAGCGTCTCCTGCAGGCGGCTCTGGGTCACCGACAGCGTCTCGCGCGTCTCCCGCAGGGTGTCCAGCAGCTTGTCCCTCTCGTCCAGCATGTTCACCATCAGTTGCTCGAAGTCAGCGTCAGCCTCCGAGCCCTGGGGGGGCCCCAGAGGGTCCCCCTCGCTGATGGTGGGCATCACCTCGCACATCATGGCGGGGGGTGCCTGGCGGGGTGGGCGCTGGGGGCTGGGGGGTTCGGGGCCCTGCTCACATCACCACGGGCTCCCACGGGCCAGGGGAGCCAGGGCAAGAGGGGACAACGGGGTGCTGGAGGTGGGGGGATCCCCCATCCCTTCGTCTGGGGTGCTAAGCAGAGGTTGGCATTGCTCCGGGGGGGATGGAGGGACGGCCTTGGCACCAACAAGGTCCTTGTGGCTCTCAGATCCCCCCGCTCGTCACTGCCTGGGTCCCGTGTCACCTCTGTGCTGCCTCTGGGAGGGGCTGCAGCATCAGGGAGCCATGGGGGTGCTCAGAGAGGGGCAAAGTGACCCTTGAGGACTTGTCCCAGCAGGGAGCCCAAGCCAAGAGCAGCACAGGGGGGGTCCGAGGGATTTTCGGGCTGCCCGGGCATGTCTGGGGATGATGGGCTGCTCTCCCTAAGGCCAGCTCAGGCGGTCACTGCCCATGTGGGAACGTGTCTCTGCTGGGCATCGCAGCACCTCAAACACCTACAGGAGAAGGGACAGAGATCAGACCCCTCCTGCTGCCCCCCAAATGCCCGGGGGCACCTGCCCAGCCCCCTTTGCCCTCCCATCAAACCTCGAGGCTCAGCACCCACAGGAAGGGGCTGGGCTGGGTTGTACCAGCCTGCACCCACTGCACTGCACCCAGGATGGTACTGAGCTGCAGGGAACAGCATCCCCAGCACCCACAAATCCTGTAAGCACCGTTGGCATGCACATATCCTGGGCCAGGATCGTGTTCCCTCCCTGGAGCCGCTCAGGGACCCCATGGCCCAAGTGTTTTCCAGCCTCAGGGAATTTACAGAAAATCAGGCTTAAACCTGAGTCCAGCCCAAACCTGGCAAGAAAACACGGCTACAAATGAGCTGAATGATTGGATTAATGTTCCTTCCCCCATGTCCGCCCACCTCTCCCTGTGGCACCAGCAGGACAGATGTGCTGGGACCAGCTGCTCAGTGACAACTGAACTCCAGCACACCCTCCCCTGGTCAAACCCCTCCCCAGGGCATGGAGGCAGCAGCATCCCCGAATTCCTGCCCAAGCACCATTCCCTGCCCAGTGCCAGGGATGAGAGGCTGAAGGGAAGAGGCAGAGTCACCAACCTGGGCCTGTGTTCAGGATTAAAGCATGGCTGGACCTGTGGACTCAGCACTTCTGCAGCCCAAAATGGTCACAGACAAGGTGCCAGATGGGGATTTCTTCAGCCCTCTGCAGCTGGGTGAGGGTCCCCAGAAGTGGGGGTCCATGTGCCAGTGTCATCCCAGCCCCCCCTGGGGACCTGCCCACCCTTCATCACCATCTGTGCCAGGGGACACACCATGGGCAGAGCAGCAAAACACGATGTGGCAAGCGCAGGGTGAGCATTGCTGGCCCAACGCTGCTTTTGTAGAAGTGCCCCCTGAAGTTCTTCAAACTTTACAGCAGATACAACACTCAAGGACAGGTATGAATATTCTGAGCCTGTGGATGCACTGGAGGTTGTGGTTGCCCCATCCCTGAAGTGTCCAAGGCCAGGCTGAAGCAACCTGGGATAGTGGAAGGTGCCCCTGCCCATGGCAGGGGGTGGGATGGGATGAGCTTTAAGGTCCCTTCCTCCCCAAACCACTCTAGGATTTGATGATTCTATGAATATCCCTATTTCACTTCCCTTTCAAAGCAGCACACACATGGACATAAAGGACCTGCCCAGAGACGTGGGCTGGGTCAGCCTGTCCTGGCCCTTTGGACTGGGATAAAAGCTCGTGTGTCCAACAGCTCCTGGCACAGCAGGGCACTGCCCCCCATCAAAGGCCACGTGCATGAGGAGGTGCCTTTGTGCCCACCCAGGCCGAGGGAACTGGAGCTCTGCTCTTGGGATGACACTGGCTCATCAGCAGATGGGAAGTTTGACACAAAAAACCCCTCTAAAAATAGAGAAGCTCTGGCAAAAGCAGCAGCCACTCAGTGTGCATCCCATGTGCTGCACTGACAGCCCGCTCTGGGACACCAGGGCTGTGGCACAGGGCTGTCCTGCAGGTTGTTGTCCTCTCCCTTTACAGACCTGATCCTAGAGTGGGATAAAACTGTCCTGGAGCTCTGAGGGTTGTTCCTGCTCCTTCCTGGCTGCTGAGACATGGATGACCAGGAGAACTGGGCACCAAGGACATCCCGTCCCTGCAGCATCCCACAAAAAAGAGGCTGGTGGAGGAAAAGCACAGAGAGGGACCATTCCTGCCCCTGCTCTTCTTGGGTTGAGCTGGACATGAGCCTCAGCCCTGGAATTAAGCAGGTAAAATGCTTGCCAGCTCTCCTGTCCCAAATTAGCAGGGATAACCCCCCCACACATGGCCACAGCACCAGCTGTCCCAGAGAGCAGATGTCCCTGGCTCCAGGAAGACCTGGGGCCAAGAAAAGCAGAAATCAGCCTCTCCCCAGGGCTCAGCCCTTTTATTTTGGGGGCAAAACCCAAATGGGGAGACTTTCCTGCCCCATTTTGCTGCTGTGCCTCTGCCTGTGGGGTGTGTGGAGAAAGAACACCCAGGCTGGGGAGAGCAGACAGTGCCCAAAAACAGCATGAACGGCAAAATGAGCCAGGAATTGAGCGAATTAGCAGGTGAATTAAGAGATATTAATCAAGGCACGGAAGGAAGAGCCCTGCAAGCACTCAGGGAGGGGGAAATGCTGCAGGGACTGACCAAAACATAAATCTGACCAGAGCAATGATGGGATGGAAATTAATGCCATCTGCAAAGGAGAGACTCCCTCACCACGAGGAGACCCTGCAGATGCCAGTCCCAGTGGGGCTGTGGTGGCTCCCCCACGTCCCATGGGGGTGATCCAGGGGGCTGAACCCACGAGGTGCAGGAGGAGCCACAGATTCACATCCAAGACTAGTTTTCTTTCTGCTTCCCCCACAGTGGAGCTCGTGCACTTTGGGGGGTTTTATCCTTGCTTCTGCACCCAGGATGTCCTGTTATACCTGCTGGGCTTGGCAAGGGAGACACCTCAGCCTGGAGAGGGTGAGAACAGGATCATGGGGACCTGATCTAGGATGGGTTCATCCCACCCCACTGCTCCCCAAAAGCCTCTCTGCTCTGTCCTGCTGAGGATGCTCAGCAAAGGTGTGAAAACAGCACAAAACTGTCCAAAAGTGTCCAATTTGTGGTGAAATTAGTGACTCAAAGCTCCTCCACGCCCAGGGTTTGGGGGGTACCTTCACTGGAGGCTGGTCACATTTCCCCCTGACACTGTGGATTTGGAAGTGATTATTTCTGGATTCAACCACTGCAGCTTTCACTGCAAAACCACAAATCCCAGGAGCAGCTCAGATACCAGAAAGGTTCATCCCCGGAGTCAGGGCAGCTGCAAAGGTTTTATTCTTCAATTCTTTGCAGCTCTTCCTTTCTCATCAAACAAAGCTTAAAAATTCCAGGAGATATTCCATTTATTCCTTAATGTGTTCTGGCTTTTTTGCTAGTTAGGTTTTATACAAAATAGAAGCTTAAAATCTGGCATTCTCAAGTGCAAGGATGAGAGGAAATGACCTTAAGTTGAACTAGGAGAGGTTCAGATTAGATATTAGAAAAAAAAATGTTCCCTGAAAGAGTGGTCAGGCATTGGAGTGAGTTCCCAGGGAGGTGGTGGAGTCACCACCAGCCCACTTCCAGTCTCTGGAAGTGCTCAAGAGGCATCTGAATGTCCCCTGGGGATGTGGTTGAAGGGGGATTATGGTGGTGCTGGGCTGATGGTTGGAGGTCCCTTCCAACCCTGATGAGTCTGTGATTCTGGGATTTGGGATGGCACGTGAGGAAGCCAAGCCCAGGTTGAGGTTGATCCCTGCTGCCTTCAAGCCTTTTGGAGCGGGAATTGTGTTCAGTGAGCAACAGGGATGTGCACACAGGGGTGTGGACACAGCAACATGCACAGGAAGCTCCAGGCTGGGGTCCCTGCCCTCCAAATGAGCATCCCCTGCTTTCTGCACCCCCCAAACCTTGGGATTTTCTCCTTTCTCCAGAAGCAGCAGCGAATCCCCCATTCTCGCATTTCCCCATTCCCGCTCCTGCCGCCAGCGGGTGACACGCGAGGTGTCCCTGCACCGAGAGCTCCGCAGTTCTCGGGCAGAGCTGCAGGGCCAACCAGCCACTGTTAAGGACCTTGGGGGATGTCAGTGTGGGTGCCAGCCCAAACACACCCCACACCCTGCTGTCAGCCCAGCAGGGCAGAGCCCGGGCAGCTCTGGGCGTCAGAGGGGTTTGAGCTCATCACCAGCACCTGCAAAACACCGCCTGTGAATCCCAACCTTTCAGCTGCCTCTGGTAAAACCACCTAAATGCTGCTGCCTGGGTTTGGAGGGCCTTAAGTGATGGGATAATCATGGGGTAGAGGCGTGAGGATGCGAGGAGACAGCTGGTGAGCTGAGAAAACAGACACTGCGCAGCTCGAGCCCTTTGCTGGGTATTTTTAGTCCCGTGGGGCTGCCAGGCACAGACTTGCTGAGAGCAGGTTTCTTGCCAGTGAAAATGTGCTTGCTTCACTAGCCCTCCCCCCCCACCCCGAACACGATGCCTTTCCCCACTTTCTGGGATGCAAAGCAGTGGCCACACACTGCCCACTCGGAGTGGCTGCTTCCCAAGGAACTGGGGGAGAGCACAGGGGAGGGTTCTGCGCCCTCGAGCTGACAGTTTGCTCAGCACAGCCTGCTGGCAGTCAGGCTGCCCGTGGGATGCTGGGTGCCAGGGAGCACCCTGGCTTTCCCTGTCCAATGAGGGCGAGAAGCACACCCAGCAGTCACCCACCCCCAAGGAGGACAGAGACTGTGTTTTCCCTCTGAACAGCTTCACCCTCGGCTCAGCCCTGACAAGAGAAACAAAACCCTCTGTGGCTCTCTCAGCAGGATCATCACCCCAGCAGGCAGCTGGCAAAGAGGGTTTAAGGCACACCTTGGAGGCAGGAGGATTGATCAGCCCCCAGAAACACCACTTTGATCTTTTCCACTCCTGGAAAATCCTCATCAACTGCCCAACCTGCTCTTGGAAGAGCAGCACAGTCCAGGTGGCTGAGCCCACACTAGCATCCCTTGCTTCCAGATTCCCCTCCACCAAACCAGCCAAAAATGGGATCCACCATCCACACTGACCCCTTCCCAGCCAGATCCAGGAGGGAGAAGGAAGGTGATGCCCTTCTGCTGTTGGTTGTTCCTTGCAGGACTTCTTTCTGCACCTCTTCCCTGTGAAAGAGGGATCAGAGGTGAGAAGTGATCAGAGGGACAGGCTGCAGAAGTGTCAGATCCTGATTTTCCCAGCAAGCTCATCCCAATCTCTGTTCCTGCAGACAGAGCCATGTCCCAACATAACTCCTTCCCCCTGTCACTGAAGCCAGACAGCACTTTGGAGCAACAGTCGAGATACTGATCCCCCAGGGCAGGTCAGTCCTGACCCACTGAGCAGTTCCACGGCTTGTGGATGGCACAGCAGGAACACCCTCAACTCCTCCACCAACCCACAGAGCCCATTCCCCATTTTCCCCCCAGTGGGAGATGAGACAATCAGAGGCTGGGAAAAGGGCTGTTGTTCCTGCACAAGAGACGAAGAGGATGCTGGACTGCCCAGGCTCGACAGTGGAAATTGCCAGTTTAAGTGTAGGATGGAGAAATGGAAATGTTCCCCCACAACAAGTCTCGGAGATGCTTTTGCCACAGGCTCATGTGGGATTTCTCCTCCCAAGGCATTTCTGCACTACTGAGACCTCAGGAGAGGAGCTGCTCATGCCACGGTGTCCAAATGTCTGCACTGGAGACACGTGTGCCAGGAGCTCCTGGGATCACCCTCTACAGCCCCACAGGCCCCTCTGCATTCTTCCTCTCCTCCCTCTATCCCTGTGCTCTGGCACAGACACCTATCCATACCCTCCACAGGTTTCTTACAGCTCCACAAGCCTGGCCCTGAGCAAGATGAAGCCTCCTGACTCCTCCATCCGGGTGATCCACTGAGGGGAAAAAGCTGCTTTTCAAGAAGAAAACCAATGTGCAGATACAGCTTTTCTCCCAAGTGCCCACATCTATCCCTGGGGGTACACTGTGGCCTCTAGGGACCTTCAGTGCCCTGAGAAGGACGAGGAAGATCCAACATGCCATGGGGCCCATCTGGTGATGGTGCTTCCACATTCCCCACCGGCAGGGAACCGCGCAGATGGCACCTGGTTGGTGCCAGGGGCAGCCCGTGCCCAGGACACCCAGGGATAATAAGGGAAATGAGGCATTCTGGCAAGAAATAAGGTGCCAGTTTTCAGCAGCAAAGGATGAGATTCCCACACTACAGAGTGAGAGGGATCCGTGCTGGGGATGTGGTCGAGACCCGGGAAAAGGTGCAGCGGTTCCTCCTCTCCCATCCAGGTCTGGGAAATCTCCTGGGGGGTCCTCACATCTGCAGCAACATGTCCTTTAGCCCCAAGGGATCAACTTGTCCCTAGCTGGAGATGCCACTGTGGCAAACAGGATATTTGGGCAGCCCCTGCAGGGTTTGGACCTGTCCCAGAGACGTTGGGAAGCAGCGAGTGCCCCTAAAGCATGGGGACAGAGGACACTGCGAGGAATAGAAGGCAGCTACTCCCCATTTCTTCCCTCAAAGGACACACTTCTGCCCCAAAGGTTTGCTCCAGAACCAAAAAGCAGTTCCCACCTCAGCCCTTGCTCCCTCCGAGCTGCTAAACCAGAGGAGAAACCGCGAGGAAAAATGTCCGGATCTGGCTGTTTCTTTGCAGGGAGAAGTAAGCGTTAGTATTCCACTGATATTTATACTTCCCAGTGGGAGGGGAGGCATTACACACCACTTCCAGAGGGTATTTTCAGACAGCCACCTGCTCCTCGCCATTGTGCAGGAACACAATTGATCTGCAACAAAACACTCCTCAGATGAGGAGCCGAAATCTCTGCCGGGTCCTCCTGCCCGGGGTGCTCGGTGCAGGGAGTGGGGACACCCCTGCAGGGGCTGGCACCTCAAGTCAGTCACATGGGACGATTCACAGCACTGTGTCACCCTGCAAGGGTGTTGCAGGGGTCATGCTGTGGGTCCTGCCGCAGTTTCCCTGTTTCCGAAATGGGCCGTGTGTCCTCCCCTGACCCCAGGGAGAGGTGAGATCCCAGCTCATTGCTGGGAGGAACTGCCGGGGTAAAGGCACACCAACACACAAACCTCCTGCCTTTGCACTCTGGGGTGAGATGACAGACGGGAACGAGCCTTGGAAGGGCTCCAAATGGATGATCCCTCTGACAAGTGGGATCCCAAAGCCTGGCCAAGAGATTCGGCAAGCCCAGACTAACCTTCAGGCTTCAGCTCCGGGATTGCAACAGCCAAAAACACGGCTGGGAAGAGGGAGGAGGGGTCTGAAGGTGCTGCTAAACCCGTGAGGATCCCTGGAGCTCACGTGGGAGCAGGTGAAGCACAGGAATATGGAATATGGCCATGGGAACACGGAATACTGCCACCATCACAAGCTGGATTTCACCCTCAGCTGCCCCAGCCGGCACAAGGGGTTCCCCCAAACCACTGGAAACACAAACCAAATCCCCCAAATCCACCACAACCCCACAGCAGCAGCACTGCAATGATGGGACTGTGGCAGAGCTGGAGGAATCATGATTCCTTCGGCGGGAGAGAGGGTGGGAAAGCCCCGAGTGCCATGAGCCAGACTGGGAGGGAGGAGATGGATGCTCCTGATGCACAGGCTGAGCTCACATCCGTCTGCCAGGATGTGCTCTGCACCCAGAACCATCCACGGGACAAGGAGGGGAGTTAAGGGCAACCAACCCCCCACAAAAGAGCCACGAGGCTGATTGCAACCATTTCCTCTGCCAAGGGCTGCTCTGCTCCCCAGCCCTGTGAGTGCACGGCGCTCACTCAGCCTTTTGTTCCCGTAACTTTGCAACCAAACGCCACATTCTTTGCTCTGTCAGGCCAAAGGCACGGAATCCCAGAATCCCAGAATGGTTGGGCTTGGAAGGGACCCCTGGAGACCCCCCAGTCCAACCCCCGTGTCACCTGGAGCAGGTGACACAGAACTCATCCGGGGGGTTTGGAATGTCTCCACAGAGGGAGACTCCACGTCCTCCTTGGGCAGCTGTTCCAATGCTCTGCTTTCCCCCCATGCAAAGCAGTTCTTCCTCCCATTGTTATTTTGAACAAGCAGCAGAGGGAAAGGCAGTCACACCCTTCTCTTCCAGAGGCAGCGCACGCTGGTGAACCAGCCCCTGGGTGAATCTGCTAAGGCAGGTGAGCTCTGGGAACCCAGAAAAGGGGCTGGTTTCCAGCCCAAGGTGGACTGAGACCCTTCTGAGAGGGAACAAGTCACAGGCTCCAACCACAGGGAGAGAATCCTGTGCTGGTCACAGACGTGGCATGGCTGCAAACCCCCCTCCCCTCTGGGCAAGTGAGGCTTTGTGCCTCAGTTTCCTCACGAGCAGGGCACAACTTCAATCACTGCTGAGACTCCAAGGGGTGGCTGGTGATTTTCCATGATTTCACTTGAGGTTTTGCCACGGGCACATCCCCCCATCCCTCCCCCACCCCCATGACACTTGTGATGAGGAGTTATCTCATCTGTCAGGCCTAGAGCCGGGGCCTCCTCCTCGCTGCCAAAGCAGCCCCTGCCCTGCTTTAGTCACACACTGGGAGCACTTGCTGGTGCTAATTTATTCAGTGATGGAGGAAGAGTCACCAGCTCGAAGGGGAATGAGAAAATCTGTGCCATGGGTGCCCCCAAGCCCTGGGAAATGGTGTAGAGGTGCCTCCTAACCACCCCCCACCAAACCCTGGTACCCACACACAGCTTGTTCCCGGCCCAGGGGACATGGGAGGCTGCTGATTGTAAAGCTCCCCTGTGCAAACACCATGTGCACCTCACCCTGAGCAGCTTCCATGCCTTGGCTGCCCCACATCCAGAGTTTCCACCGCGTCACCCATCCCACTGGCAACTCTTCCACACCCCAAGCACAGCCCTCCATGCACTGAGCCTCTGCAGTAATAATCACTCCCACACAGCTGCTGCACATCCACCCGTTCCCCAGGATAAATTCTGGCCACCCACCCCACGAGTGGTGGAAAGGGAAAGTGGCTCAGGGAGCTCCCCCCGGGTCTGCAGTGAAGTCCTGCTCCCTGCCCCTCTCAGGCAGGTTGTCAACATTTTGCCACCAGAATGGAAGGGACCTTAAAGCTCATCTCATTCCATCCCTGCCATGGGCAGGGACACCTTCCACCAGACCAAGCTCCAAGCCCTGGCCAACCATCCTTCACCAGACTCCAGATTATAAGTGGCGACGAAGAAAAGCCTAGAGAGGTAATTTGGAGTCAGAGAAGGGGCAGACTGGGCTTTCAGTGTGAAATTTGGGAAGTGTAAGAGGGTATTCAGAGCCTCTGTGCTGCTGGCTCCAGGTTGGACCACGGCAGGCTCAGGAACACGTCCCTGCACCACACTTGGGGGGGTTTCACAGCCAACACAACCTGAAAGGGCACAGCAATGGTCCTGGAGCACAGCCACCACCAAGGGGAGGCCTCCAGAGCTCATCAAGTCACCATCAACCACTAAGGCAGCGAGATCTGTGCCCCAACCTCCTTTATGCTCCCCATCCCACCCAGGGCTCCCCAGATCCACCAGGACATCACTCTCCTCCACCCTCCCAAAACACAGGTTTTAGTCCTTCCAGCTCAAGAAGGGTGGTGACATCATGGCTTGGGCACTGGGTGACCCCAACCAGAGGCATCTTAGACAGTTTTGGTAACTCAAGAGATGGGGGGTTCCCCCTTGTGTTCATCCCTTCTGCTCTCCCTTCCCTGTGCTAAGAAACTTCAGAAAGCTCCTTAATTCCTTTGCTGATGATGCAGCTGATTCCTGATGAGCCTTCACTCATCTGCAGATGTGCTGTGGTGGGGAGTGGGATGCCAGGGAGATTTTCTGCTCCCAGGACGACCAGGCCAGATCCAGCCCCAGCCCCAGCCCCAGCCCCATTCTGCAACATCCACAGGGAAAACCCCCATGGCACACCCCAAGCACCTCCACTGGGACATGTGGGGGACGGGGGCTCAGAGCCTTGGTCACTCAGCTCCAAGCAGGACAAGGATCACGGGGTTAATTCCCTGCCTGGTCAAAGCCTGATCTTCCTTCCAGGCATCCTCATGCCAGGGATAACCAGAGCTCCCTCCAAGTCGGGGTCATGGACTGGAAGGGGTGGACGTCCCCCACTGGGTAGGATGGGGTGGATGAACCCGGCAGAGGAGCACAGAAAGCAGGACTGGTCTCAGTAAGGAGCAGGAGGAGCTGGGGACACCCCCAGTCCAGGCTGGAATTACCCTGCTGCTGTTCCCACGGAGGCAGTGCCAGTGGCAGCTCCCTTCGTCTCATCCCTGCCCAGTGACAGGGACAGGGCAGCGGGGACAGCTGAGGACAGTGGCATTAAAGGCTGGCTGGGGGCAAGGCAGGGACACTGCAGCTCTGTTCTGTGTAACCCACAGCCAGCAAGTTCAAGGCTTCAACCCACACCCTTCGTATGCAGAAGCAGCCCCGGGACAGCCCCCCCGGCATACCCTGCTCACAGTCCCCCAGGGCCGCAGGACGGGCTCATCCTACAGCTGCCTTGCACTTTAAGCCTTGTTTCTTGCCAGAAGCACTTTTTGGTGGAGGCTCTGCCCCTGCACAGCCCCAAACACTGGCACAGAGAAGGTGATGCCAGCCTTCAGTCCTGGAGATGCTGTGCTTTGAGAACTGAGCCGAGAAGGAAAGATCCGAGTCGTTCCTCTTTAGGAGAATGGTGGAATGAGCTCAGGCCTTACCAGGCATCAGAGGAACCACAGAAAGCACCTCAAAAATAGCCTGCCATGGAAAGAGCTCCCTCTGGAGCTCAATCCTCTTAGATCGAGTTCACAAGGAAGACATAAAGGTATGTAAGTCCAGTTCCCTCCAGAGATCCCAAGTATTGGAGAAGCTCAGGAAGGATAAATCAAGCGTTTCGTGAATAAAAAAAGCTGTGTTAGACCCGGCAGGGAGTTTTGAGGGCTTCACCCAGCTCCACCAGCCCCTCCTTCCCCTCTCTTTGCACTACCTGGCAGCCCCCTACCCCAGGTAATGACCCCCCTGGCTCAGGGAACACAAAGGTCACCAAGGTGGAGCAGGACTGGATGGTCTTGAGGGCCAGCTCCTCACCCAGGGCAGTCCCACTGCGCCTGAGCCACCAGGGACGAGGTTCCCATCCCAGCTGGAGCTCTCACCATGCCTGGCTGGTGCTCCTGGCACCCCTCCTGCTGCCACAGACCCAGCACTGCCCTCCTGCTCCTCTGCACCAGCAGCTGCTCCAGGAACGCTCAGCACCACAGTGGATGAGAGAGAGGGGCCAGAGGAAATAGGAAATGCCCCAGCACTGCTCCCTTGGCTTGGGGGATTTGAAAAAACACTGAGAGCTTCAAATCAAGGGAACTAACACAGAATTGCTCCAGCAGGCGTGGGGAGTGCGGCTGGTGGTTTGTAAAGGGCTGGCAGCTCTGTTCTGTGTCAGCAGAGCTCTCCTCTGAGCATGGACCAGCACAAAAACCAGTGCTGGGCATTAGTTCAGCTCAATTTCCAGCTCATTCCCTCTTCAAATGTCAGCTCATGGAGCCCAGCACTGAGGCATCACCCTGGGCACAGCCCCTGCCTGGCACCCAGAGCCCCGGGAGCTCCTGCCCTTGTCCCCACCGTGCTTCCCACGAGGTCCCAGGGCCGTGCCCAGCTCACCCAAAAAGGGGCCCAAACCGTGCCACGTTTGAACTCATCACTCCCAAAGGGTGCCCAAACACATCCACCCCTGTTATGCCCTTCAGCACAAAGCCCCTTGACACACAGCGCTGGCCAGCCCCCAGCACTTCCACAGAAAATTCCAGGATGTGCTGAGTTGGGAGGGACCCCCAAGGATGATCCAGTCCAGCCCTCAGCCCTGCACAGGCCCATCCCCAAGATCTCCACTCCCTGTGCCCCAGAGGATCATCCAACCCCTCCTGGAGCTCTGGCAGCCTTGGGGCTGTGCCCTCTGCCCTGGGGAGCCTGCTCAGTACCAACCACCCTCTGGGGGAAGAGCCTTGTCCTGAGATCCACCCTGAGCCTGCCCTGACACAGCTCCAGCCATTCCCTGGGGGCTGTCCCTGCTCACACAGAGAACTTTGGGGAGCTCCTGCATGCACTGAGTTCACAGAATCCCAAAATGGTTTGGTTTGGAAGGGACCTTAAAGCCCATCCAGTGCCACCTCCTGCCCTGGGCAGGGACACCTTCCACGAGCCCAGGTTGCTCCAAGCCCCGTCCAACCTGCCCTTGGACACTTGCAGGGGTGGGGCAGCCACAGCTTCTCTGGGCAACCTGAGCTGCAGCAAGTGGTCCCATGGCCAAGCACTGGGACAATCCCCCAAACCACCCCGGGAGAAGGTGAGAGCAGGATCTGGCTGATGCATGTGAGACATCACCAGGAGAGGAGGGACACATGTTTGCAGCTCAGCAGGCTTTTAAAGGAATTAAAAGTGGGTAAATACATTTAATGTGGGTAAATACAGCACGACCAGGCTGGAAGAGACACAGGCGTGGTGGTTTCCATCCTCGTCCCACTGTCTTGAGCAGTGCTCTCGTGGGCACTCAAAGGCAGCCAGGACACCTTAACATCCCTGGAGGGGGGATGAAGGGAAGGGGATGACCCAACGCACTGGAAAACATCTCCTGCCTGAGCTGGAGATGTCATGCTCTCTATTAGAAGCCAACTGCACATTAAAGCTCATGAGGCGAAAGGACACGCGGGGTGGGGAGTCCCTCTGCACACACAGCCCAGCCCAGCAGCTGAGCCAACACTTTCCAGAGGGTTCAGTGACCATTTCTGCAGACAGATTCAAATTTCTGGCTTCTTTACAACACAGTTTGGGACCCTGGGCACCCCACTGTCCCGCAAACGTTGAACCAAGCAGGACCCAGCGCTGGCCGGGGATGGCTCAGCTCATCCCAGAGCACGTCGGCAGTGCCAGGCTGTGCTGCTGCAGCCCCTCCAGGGCAGCACAGCAAGAAAAACCAGCATGTGTCAGGGCTTGGTGGGATGCTCACCCAAGCAGAAGTGGCTCCCTGCCCAGCCCCCCACGCTCTGCCCTCTCCTCCTGCCTCCCCAAGTTCAGATGCTGCCTGCAGGCACCAGCCCACCTGAGCTGACCTTTACCTGTCGTGCCAATTCGGGGGCGTTGGCTGAGTGATGCTCAGGATGTGAACACCTGATAGACAGAGCTCCTTGCCCTTGTCTCCTTGGGTAAATGCACCAATTGATCTTCACCAGCTTTGGAAGGGGCCTGGTCTGGCCAGACACCAGCCCTTCCCTGCCGAAATACAGCGATTCCAGGCCAGCTCATCTGAGCAGGGATTGCTGCTGGGATTCACCTCTCACCACCCACATTAGAACCTTCAGCCCATGCAGGCAGAGCAGCAGCACCTCCCTGGTGCAGAATCCACCCAGTGCAGGCGCTCAGAAGGCTTGAATTCACCCTGGATCCAACACGCTGGAACTGGAGGGGGGATTTTCGTGCCTTGCCCTTTGCAAAGGGTTTGGTCCTGCGGAAGCATGTGGTG
Source organism: Lophotriccus pileatus (assembly GCA_035583135.1). Lineage (NCBI taxonomy): Eukaryota > Metazoa > Chordata > Aves > Passeriformes > Tyrannidae > Lophotriccus > Lophotriccus pileatus. The sequence continues at coordinate 189,330 of JAWWES010000076.1, forward strand.
GACTCTGGGCTTGATGAGCCTCAGGCAAAGCATTCCTAGCAGTTAACATCCACCCTGTATATCTTCCATTGGCATGGCACAGCATGAAGGGCTGTCCAAAGGCACTACCACCCCTCCAACATCACAATCACAGCTGTTGGTCACCACCTTTCAGCTCAGCAAAGCTGCCTCCACCTCCCTGGACCTGCTCGGGGTAACTCCAGGGCTGGGCTCAGACCCAGCACAAAAGGCTCCCACTCCAGATGTGAAATGAACCTGAACAAGGTTCATCTCTCCCTACACCAGAAGCCACCCTCCTCCCAGGCACTGCATCCCTGTGGCACCTCTGTAGGTCCCAGTCCTTCCATGCATGGAGCAGTTGTGGATACGAGCCCACCTTGCTCCTCGCTCTCGAGGGATTTCCCAAGAACATCAGCCAAGACTGAAGGCTGAAAGAAGACAAGGACTAACCAAATCTTCCAGAGGTAAGGTGGAATCTAGTTCCTGAGGTCCAAGACTAACCAAATCTTCCAGAGGTAAGGTGGAATCTAGTTCCTGAGGTCCAAGAACCAAACACCCTCCCAAATCAGGTCTCACCACCTCCTCTGCCCTTTGCCATCTTCCAGCTGTGTCTGGTCTGGGGAACACAGGACAGGACAAGGGTTTCTGGGTCACTCCTGGTCTCAGGAGGGGGAACAGATGGGTTTTCTGGTGGGACTGATGTTCTGAAAAGCAATTACACATGAAGACATCCCCAACAGACTATGCTGTGCTCTGGCCCAGAGCCCAAGTCATCCTGGGTTTGGATTTTAATTAGCCCCATTTTGGTATCTCTTCTCTCTTCCCTCCACATAATGATTTAATTATTACAGACATGTCTTCAAATTAGCAGCTTCCTCAGTGGATTATTCAGCTGGGATCTCTGTAACCTCAGTTACAGAGCCCAACTCACCACCATCACAGGAGAGGCTAGAGGAAAACCCAAACCCTTCCTGGAAAGAGGAACCACACAAGCACCCATGTGAGCAGGGCCCCTGCCAAGCCCTTCTGCATTTAGCTGTGACCCAGCTGGCTAAGACACCTCACTCCAAAGCACACCCCAAACATCAGCATCATGCATGGCCATGGTGGCATCAAGGCTGGCCTTGTCTTCCCATCAGGAAGCCTTTGCACCCAGCAGGCCACCAGGAGGTGGAGAGGCCAAGCAAGTGACAGGGATGCAGGATGAGCTGGGACATGGAGCTGCCTCTGTGCATCCCTCTCTAAGGGGATCCCACGTTTGGAGAGCCCCCCCGCAGGAGAAGGGAGCCCATGGGGACCTGGTGAGGTCATTGCTGGACCACAAGTGTCCTTGTGCTCTCTGCAGGGTTGGTGTCACCCAGCAAGGCCCCCACACTGGGAAGGACCCCAGGGGAGGTGGGACAGGCAGAGAACAAGGAATCCAATCTCCTTTCCCAGCAGTTGGACTGGGCAGGGGCCATGCTGAGGTTCAGCAAAGCTCCAGGCCTGGGGGACAGAGGCTGAATAAGAACAGCAGAACAGGCTGCCTAAAATAAATACCAGAGGTAAATGCAAAGTGAAGGACATGGCCCAGTGAGGGGGGAACTGTCAGAGTGCAGCTCTACAACTTGACCTGGGGCCATCAGCAGTAACTCACCTGCACAAAGGCTGGACCGGTTGCTTCCTCACTGCCAGAGCTGGGCAGAGCATCTCCACGCTGGAAGAACTCAGCAAAGCCTCCCCCCCAGCCTGGCGCGATCCCTGTCCCCAGGCCAGGCTGGGTCAGGAGGGGACACACTCCTGAGGTGCCCTATCCCTTGCTGCAAAGGGCAACGAGCTCCAAGGACACACCAAGAAGCGCTTCGGTCCTTCTGCACCGATGCACTTGAACCACTGACTCTACATTGTGCTTCTCCCAGGACCCCCAAGATCTCCAGCAGAGCTACAATCCCCCATCACTACCAGGGAACTAGATTTGCAGCAGCCACTGGAAAAGCTCTACTGCCTCTCCCTGCTGTAGCAGTGGAAAATCTCCTCTGGCTGCTCTGTCACTGCAGTTCACACTCCAACAGATCAGCTTAAACCAGCTGCAGCTCCTGCTGCTGCAGGAAAAGCCCTCGAGCACAGCCACGCGTGAGTCTGCGGCTGAAAGCACAGCCCAGGCCTCCTAAATCCCAGACTAACCCCACGGTTCTGAGACTGGAGAGACTATTCTGCTCTGGATCCCCTCCTGAACTCAAGAAAATCAGATAGGCAGCAAAAATAGCCTGGTGATGTGGCCTGTTATCCCAGCTCACTGGACTGGGGGGCACAGCCCCGGTGCCCCTCGTGTTCCTAGTGGGACCCACAGCCCTGTTCTGTGGGCGATGAGCCCCAGCCCACTGCACCACTGACCCCTGCACTGTGGCCCCTGTGGGGCACTGCCTGGCCCTGTCCCCTCCACCAGCCACCACAAGCCCCCCAGCACTTCAAGCTTTTCAACCCCATCAGATCTGCAAAAAGACCAACACGCTCAAGAGCAAGCTGGGGGAGAGAAGAGGCCGTGATGAAACAAACCCTTCGGTTTAATTTCCTTAAGAAACCAGGCTAAAGGAGATGGGAGTGGAAGTGACACACGAGAGAAAGGGAGAAGGATTTTCATTAACCCGATCAAACCTCCTGGAATGTGATAAGAGGCAATAACAGACACCTCCCCTCTGGCCAAGGACAAAGAAAGGCTTCCTAGTTATGAAGAAGAGCAGGAAAATTGGAGTAGAAGAAAGGAAATGACTTGAAAATGGCTGAAATGTCAGATGTTATTAAAAAGCCTTCAAGTGGAGAGAAATAACGACCGATGAGAACAGGGATATGATGGAAGAAGCTGAACAGATGGGAAACAAGAGGGATGGGGGGAGCAGGCACCTGGGAACGGCTCTGCTCTCCCCTGAAAGCCACACTGGTGACCACAGGGGTGGGCTGACTTCTGGAGGTGTGCCTGTGAGGAATTCGGGGTGCTGAGAGGCCGTGCTGGCAGGGAGGGTGACAGCACTGCAGGCGACAGCAGCCTCAGGACAACCTGCCCCACCCCGGACCAGCGAGTCCCCCAAATCCCTCCATGGTTTTGAAGCATCCTTCCAGAGGCCTCATCCTGCTCTCCTCTCAGAACTGGGCCACCCTGGCGCCGTTCCAACGCCACGGGGTCCCTGCTCTGCCCGCCTGAGGACGGGAATGCGGGTGCCACCTTTGCTTCCTCAGCGCCAGCAGCACAGCCGGGAATCCAGCGGTCAGAATCCCGAGTGGAAAAGCAGCTTGAGCGGCGCGAGGGGACACGCACAGCCCTGAGCCCCCCAGAGACCGCCCCAGCCGCAGAGGAGCTGGGCTGGAGCATCCCCGCACGGCCGGGGGAGGAGTGCCGGGCTGAGCCAGTCACGCAGCATTGCGGGACCGCCGAGCAGAGACAGCTCCATCCCCGCCGGGGCCGGGCTGAAGTCACGCTGCTCTCGCTCCCCCCGCGCTCCCCGAGCCCCGCTCCCCCTCCCGGCCCGCCCCCCCCCCCCCACTCTCCGGCACCTCCCGAGTCCTGCCGGCAGGAGCAGATTCCCCGCACAGCCTCCCCTCCTGGCAACTCTCCACCTCCTCCCCTGCCACCCCCGAGCTGTGTTTGCAGACAAAACCCCTCAAAGCCCCTGCAGAGCCCCCCAGCACACCCCCTGCTCCCCCCAGCCCACCAGGGATGTGGACATGCGTGTGCCAAGCCCTCCACACGAACGTGTGATGCACCAGAGTCACTCTGGACATGACAACAGTCACTTTTCTGGGAAACAGGGAGAATCAAGAGCCAAATCTCACGTGTCATCTACCAAAACAAGGCTGAGGGTGGCATGGAGCTGGGAGCTGTGGCTGCACAGAGGTTGGACTCTTTCAAGCCCAGACTATCATTTTCAGAGCGAGATACAGAGGCAGTAAAGCTGTCACAGGGCCTACCACCACCTTCACCATCCTTCCACCAGTGTGGACCAGTTCTCACCTGCCAGCCTGCCCTGGTTACTGGGAGCACCAGCCTGCCCTGGCCCTGTGAGCCCTCACAGATTTACAGGAGTTTTGGGTATCACACTTGGCAGATGCCTCAGAGTGGATCAGCCCCAATCCAAGCCAGTGGGAATGGGGAGAGGCAAAAAGGAGACCATGAAGAACCCAGCTGACCCAGGGACTGATTAAACTGGGTGCTCACAAGCAGCTCCCCATCATGGTTTAGTGGGCTTTAGGTCAGAGTTGGACTTGGTGATCTTAAAGGTCTTTTCCAACCTTAATGATTCCATGATTTGGGGATAAATCCTGCAAATTCTCATGCTTTTGAGAGAACAAGCAAACATCCAGCTCAAGAGTGACTGCACAGGAGCTGCCCCATGGTCAGCCTCCTGGTGTCCACACCTGGAGGGTGATGGAAAAGGGGGAAAAAAGCCAAGGGTGGAGGCAGTAGCATGGGAAGATGCCTCTGCTTCCCTCTCCACAGCAGGTTTTTGGCCATTTGAGGCACACCAGGGCAGCCCACACGGAGCCAAGAGTCCTTGGAAGGAGAAAGTCCAGGCACTGAGTGATGGAAGACCTGGCACATCTTGGTCTGACAGACCAGGGTGGCTCTTCCTGCTGGGCCACTACACTTGTCCCACCCCAGGGCAGTGGCAGCACCTCCCTGGCACCTCCAGTGACTGGATTTCCTGGGAGTTGCAGTGGAGAGAGGAGGAAACCAGACCAGTGCCTGCCACCTACGTGGGGTGGCTGACTGGTTTCCTCACCTTTCCAGCCTCCAAAATGGACATTATGTTCTTTGCAAGATGGGAGGATTTATCAACCCTTGTGTCCACCCCAGCAGGGTGGAGGACTCCCAGGCATGAGCCAGCTCCGTTCCTGTGTGCGCCCTGTACCCACTGCTGCATTCACAGCCCCCAAATGAACTTCCCCAGCAATAAATGGGTTAATCATACGAAGAGAGGAAAATCCAATACCTTCAATCCAAAGCCCCCTAAAGAAACACATCATGTTTCACAGCTCAGCACCTCCCAGCTGTGCTGAACTCCAGTTTGCTCATCCACAGCCCCCAGCTCTGCTCCCAAATCCCCTGTCAGTGCCACAAAGCCAGCTTGTCACTTCACCCCAAGGTCACAGCACGTGACAACACCCTTGGCTTCATTCATAGCCCAAGCAATGAGCTGTGCCTGCTCTGCCACGAGCCAGGGAGGTCAAGAGGCCAAAATCCACCGGGGAAAAGAACGAGCTGGCTGCTGAGCTACACCCCAGTGTGCCCAGTGCCCTGTAGGAACTGGAAACATCCGCTGAAGGGAGGGAGACTCATCTGTTCAAACCAAAGCAGCCAGGCCCCTTCCCTGCATCCCACACCTCAGAGCCAGACATGGAAGTGTAACTGATGTCTTTACAAGGAGGATGGAACAGACCCCCGGGACACACACAGGGGTAACAGGGATGGTTTCCACAGCTCCCAAACCACGCAGGTACTTGGACACAGGAGCTTCCCTGTGGGTGATGCTGCTGCTCCCCTCTGCTCTCCTCACCACAGGGACAGCTTGGAAGGCTCCAGAGCTGGGCTGGAAGGGATTTTGGGAGAGCCCTTCCCATGCTCTGAGATGGAACTGCCCTCACTGGTCACTGACAGCACACCCTTCCCTGGGAAGGTCACCAGCAACGAGCTCACCACTTTCTTTGGTGGCTACTTAGAGGGTCCAACTCTTTGGTGAAAAAGTTAAATTTGGGGCTTTTTTTTGCTTGATGAGCTTCCCCTCCTGCAGCCCTGATTATTCACACACCTCCCAGCACTGAGTGTAAAAGTGTAAAAGTTATAAATGCCCATTTACCCCCAAAATCAACCCAGCTACTGAGTTACTTAAAGACCAGATCTCGAGGGCAGAATTCCCCCCTTTGGAGCACGACAGATCAAATTGGGAAACTGGGAACCTCCTCCAGGATTCACCCCCAGCACGTGGATGTGACACCACTGCTGCTTCAGGGCCTGGATCCTAACCTGATTCTGGGGGAAAAACCCAGGAAAAGGTCAGGAATAGGGGTCAGGAATAGGGGATCCACCCTGATCCCAAAACATGGGTACTGGGGAGGGATATGGGTGTTCCCCAAACACTGCTTCAGAGCTGCGATCCAGTCCTCCTTCTGGGAGAAAAACAGGGAAAAAGGGGAGTGTGGGAATGGGATGGGGAAATGGGAGCAGGGAAGAGGGGGGGTCTCAGGGCAGCACCGGGATAAATGGGAAAAATAAAGGCAAAACTGGGGATAAAACCCATCCTGATCCCTAAAAATAGTTACAGGGAAATTGGGATGTGGATGTGCTGTTTCAGGGCCTTGATCCCAATATGATTCTGGGGGAAAAACAGGGGAAAATGGGACCAGGGGTCCCTGGGAATGAGGCAGGATCCCTGGGAATTGGGGTCATCGATGCCCAGCACACGGATGTGGGGTTTGGGGGGATTTGAGGGGGTTTGGGATGATTTGGGGTGATTTAGGATTGGTCCAGAGGAATTTCAGGGTGTCAGGTTTGGTTTCAGAGGGATTTTGGGGGGGATTTTTGGATGGTTGAGAGGAATTTGGGGGTGCCAGGATTGGTTTTGTGGTGATTTTGGACATTCCCACAGCCATGCAGCACCACTCCAATAAAAAAATGGTGGCTGTACAATAGCCAAGTCACTTGAGAATTAAAGCTCTGGTATTTTTAGGCAGCAGGAGGATGTGTGGGAGAGATCTCCAAGTGCTGATGCCATTTGCTGCAGGGCAGTTCCAGTGAGATTTATGGATGAGGTGTGATCTGAAACCACACCGGTGCTCGTGGAGAGCCAGGCAGGGGATCAGCAGTGCTGGGGCTCGTGGCAGCTCCACTTGGAGAGACAAAATTTCCTTTCTATAGGTGTAAACACGAAGGACAAGCAGAATGAAAAACCATTTCTTGCTTTCAAAGCTTGCAGGGATGTGCTCTGGCTGCCAACTCCAAAAATGGCCACTGTGAAAAGTCTGGTAACTAAACTAACTAGAAGCAGATGATCAAAGTGAGGGAAAAATGCTCTTTTTATTTTAATATGGCAGCCCCAACGTGTTTGCAACAGTCGAGTGATTATCATCCAGGTTCTGATGCTGGGGAGAAGGAAGGAGAAGCCTCTCCCCCCATCAAACACTGGCTGCTCTCTGGGTGGCACACAGGGAACAGCAGCACAAATCCCTTCTGGGTCTGGGCTCAAAGGAGAGGCAGCTCCTCTCAGAACAGGAGAGATGAGCCTTCTGGCCCCACTTAAACACTTGAGGGGTTAAAATGAGTTAAGCCATGTTATTTTGAGTGAAGAGCCCAAGCCCTGGAAGGGTTCAGGGGGGAGGAGGCTCTCCAAGGGATGCTGGCAGGGACCTTAGAGACCTCAATGCATCCCATGTCCCAGCAAAGCTTGTGGGCACCTTCTCCAGGCCTTGTGATGCTGGAGAGGAGCATATCTGCAGAGAGATGGGAATGTCCAGAACACCCATTTCACTCCCTAGCACAGCCAGGCTTTCCAGTCAAAGTCTGGAAATTTGGTTTGACCAACATTTCCATGGATCCTTTAGGGGCTTGGGTTTCTCCTCTGCCCTCACAAGGCCTCCTGCAATCCTCCCCATCCTGCCTTAGCCACAAATTCCTGGCCTCCTGGCTGCAGGAGGTGTGGGGATCGGGCCCGTGCAGTAGTGCACCCATGGTCAGACGTTGCCATTGTTGATGCTCCCAATCCCACAAGGAACTGTGAGGGTGGCACAGGGACAGGATCTCTGCTGGAACTGGCACCTCTGCATGGGGACACAGACAACAGCGGTTCCACCCTCAGCCAGGGCGGGAAACACGTTACCAGCACGGTGGGATGGCAAAGGCAGCGGCAGCACCATGTCCCAGTGATGCCCACCCTGGCAGATCCCACTATCCATGACCAGAAACCAGCTGTGGCAACACTGGGACGCCCCCTGGGAACAATCTCTTGTGCAGACACAGCAGAAAAGCAGGATCTGGCTGTGCCGCCCTCACACTTCATTCCCACCACCCCTCCTCAGAGCAGGAGCATTTCACAGGGAAAGCAAACCCAGGGAGGAGACATCCAGCAGCACCACAGCCACCCCATCCTGCAGGGAAACCACTCCAAGCACCTTGAAACAAGCCTTGAAACGTCTCCCTGCACTCCCCAAATCCACGTGTCACCCAAGGAGGCCACAATCCAGCTTGGGATGAGCAGGAATTTCAAGGCATAGCAATTTCTACCACCCCAGGGACACAAGACTTGGGCCTGTCCCCCAAGGAGGGGCACAGAGCCCATGTCCCCTGGCTCTGGCCCCATTCGAGGTCCCCAGGTGGGCTCACAGCCACCAAGGTGCTTCCTGAGAGCTCCATCCCCCAAAGGAGAGTGGCATCTTGCAGCCTCACCCAGAGAAATCACACTCACACAAGGTACTTGTGTGTTATGTGGGACACTTTGGGACCAGAATAACTTCCTCTTCTGGCTGATCAGCATGTGAATAAATCACACACGGCCAAAAATAACCTCTGGACATTTTTTGACTCCTTCCTGCTGTACAGTTTGTGGAGGGGATGCTTGAAAGAAGTTGAGACCAAGTCAGTGCAGCTGCCAGACACTGAATTACAGGGCAGATTAACTGGATTATGGACTTTGTAGAAGCCCATCTCTCCCCTCACTGCCTGCAGCCCCTGGCACTGGGACTGTCTGCACGGGGAGCAGTCACAGGCAGCACCACCAAGCCTGTTTAACTCATGATTAAGAGCCTGAGATCAGGTTTATGACACCTGTGTCAATGCCACAGCGAGGTATAAACACCTTCCCAATTTTGGAAGCCAGGAAGGCCAGGCTTTGACAGGAGAGGGTCCATTTGAGGATTCACTGCACTAATGAGACGCTGGAAAGGTGAGAGATGGGCTGGCAGTGGGGCTGAACATCCCTTTTCCCTACACTCCAGCCATCCGATGCACAACCCAGCTCCTACCTCTGGGCTCTGGACCCCCCTGGGCACCCCAGGGCTGCAGGACATCACCCACGCCAGGGACGCTCTGCCCTCGGGAAGGCTGGAAGGAGAGTCCAGGCAGGGAGAGCCTCCTTCCCTGCCGCACATCCCCGGCACCGCGCCCGCTATTTAAAGCACCCTGTCAGCATCTCACCTCCCCCCGGAGGAGCTGTGCCCGTGCCCCGGCATTCCCTGGCATTCCCCGGCATTCCCTGGCACGGCTCTGCCTCCGGGACCCCCGAGGGGCTGGGCACAGCTGGAGGCTGCAGGGGACAGCGGCTCCATGCAGCAGAAATCCCTAGGAACTGCCCTCTCCCGGAAGGCGCTGGGCACGGACAGGAGGATGGGCAGAGGGGGGATGAGCTCTCAGCTGCCACTTGTTTTCCTCTGGTTTTTTTTTTTTTTTTAATTTTTTTATATTTTTGGGATGCAATTAAAGTCAGCCACCCAGCCGGCACCTCCTTCGAGCTGGAAAAAAGAATAATCTGCATTTCAGATCCATTCCAGCCCCGTCAGTCCTGCAGGATTCCAGAGCTGGAGGCAGCGAGCCACGAGCTGCTTTGAAACATTGGGGTGAGGAGGCAGGAAAGCAGGGAAGGAAGAGCAATGTGGAGGACACGGGGGTCAGTCCCCTCCTGGCCACTGGATTTTGGGGAATGTTTGGCACCCAAATCCTGCGGGATGGGAATTGCTGCACAGGGGCTGAGGGGCAGCAGGGCTGCTCCAGGCTCGGCTTTGCACAAAAATGAGAGATGAGCACTTGCTTCACTCACACAATCACAGAATCAGAATGGTTTGGGTTGGAAGGGACCTTAAAGCTCACCAAGTTCCCCCCCTGCCATGGGCAGGGACACCTTCCACTACCCCAGGTTGTTCCAAGCCCTGTCCAACCTGGCCCTGGACACTTCCAGGGATAGGGCAGCCACAGCTTCTCTGGGAAATCTGTGCTGCGGCCTCACCACCCTCTGAGAAGATAATTTCTTTCTAACATCTAATCTAAATCTCTTCTCTTCCAGTGTGAACACATTGCCCCTTGTCCTGTCATTCCAGTTCCTGAGGAAGAGCCCCTCTCCAGCTTCCCTGGAGGCCCCCTCAGACAATGGAAGGGGCTGTGAGGTCTCCACACAACCTTCTCTTCCACAGGCTGCACAGCCCCAGCTTGCTCAGCCTCAGATTCCTCAGAACATCCTCACCCCGCAAACAAACCAGAGGGTTTCACCATGTGCCCACAAGGCTTTTAACCTGCTTGACCACAGCACAAGCAGAAGCAAAATCCAATTATATCAGCACAACTTCTTTTACCATAGAGCCTTCGAATCATTTTCCGCGACTTCTGCTCCAGATGGGCCCAAGCACAGACCTGTCCCCCAACACTGCAGTTGTTTCATGTGATATTTTCCCTCCCTCCCTCCCTCCCAAATGCTAACCCATGTGAACACACCCACACGTGCACCCACCTCCAGCCTCTCAGCATCTTCTGCTCACAGAGGAGGCCTTTAAGCACCAAAAGCTCCCCACCAGATCCCTCAGGAGCCTGGCCACGGCTTGGACCCACCTTCAGAGCCCAGGCCACAGCCCTCAGCCTCAGTCAGGTCCCTCAGCCCACACCTGGTGCTTGGCATTTCACAGAGAGCATCTGCAAAGTGCAGGGTTGTCTCTCTGGGAGAAAAGCTTGGCAATGGATCCAACATCCTCCTCCACCGGTTAATATTCCAGAGACCTCCCAGCTCACTTTTGGAAGCCATCTGGGAAACCTCTAGCTCACCAAAGCATTCTTTAGGAGGAAATTAATAGTAAATTAAGGTTTCAAGGTTAGATAAAGAATCCAGTAGCTTTCTGCTTGGCTGGAAAACCTGAAATGGCACTGCCAGTCACTCCCTGTCTCCAGAGTGGCCCTCCAAGTTATTAACTCAGTGTTATTTTCCCCCCTTAAAATCAGCAAATATAACCTACAGCACACAGGTACCATTAAGTCTATCCCATAGACCATGTCCTCTTCCTTTCTACTATAGATTTATTCTCACATAAAGTCACTGACTTCAAATGATTTCAAAACGCAAAAAATTGCAGAAAAGTGGCAGTAGGATGACCAGGGAATTCTGGTCAGTTGGGATGTTTGGGTTCAGCCCCCTCTGAGGCTCCAGGGCTGCCTCCCCCAGCTCCAGTGTGAACTCCCACCTCCAACACGGGGTCAGGCTCTTCCTCAGCACTGACTCAGGGCCACCACGACCCCCCAGCTCACACCGAGCCTCCTCCGCCTCCTCACCCCACCACCCCCAACCCCGTCCTCACGCCCTGCACCCCCAGGGGAGCTGCCCGAAAGGACAAGGCTCGCACAAAGGCCTCTCAAAAGATACAAATGAGGGGAGTTTCAGGGTGGTTTTTACCCCCCTGTGACAACTGAGGCAGGCAGGAAACCAAATCTGCAGCAGGTCCCTGCACTGCAGCTGCTGGGGGGCACCAAGGCAGGGGTGGGCAGAGCCCCTGGTGCAGAGCAAGACCCATGAAGCCACAAAGCTTCGTGGAGAGGGATGAAATGTTTAATCCCACAGCTGAGCTAGCCACTCCACAAAGCCAGACCTGTCCATCAGTCCCAGCACTGGTGTCTCAGGAACCTGCCACTTTAGAGGCTCCCCCACTCTCCAGTGGTGACACAGGTCCTGGACAAACCTCTGGCGTGTCTCTGGGAAAAGAGATGCAGGAGAAACAAGCCCCAAGGCTGGGAAGGCACCTGAGCGGGTGCCAGGGAGACAGTGGCAGGGAGCTGTGCTGGTGGCTCCAGGGAAGTCCCCAGGGATCAATCCTGCTTCTCAAGCAGCACACACAGGGAGCAACACCTCATGGTGTCCCTAAGGACACAGGTACCTGAGACTCCCAGGCCACCAGAGACACAAAGACACCAACCTTCCACCTCCTCTAAAGCCCGGGCAGTGCCACAGCCGAGAAGCTCCCAAACCACACAGGCACATCCAGGTCCCAAACTCCAGCTCACACCTCACCTCTGGACCAGCTCCCACTCACAGAGTGGCTTGGTGGTATCAAACCCACCAGGAGAACCCCATCCCAGCATGCAGCATACGGTGGCAAACGAGCTTAAAGGAACACTTTGCCAACCCCGACTCGGCCAAAACCAGGGCGTCCCCAGAAGGTTTGCACAGCTTTAACAAAACCCAGCTCCCTAAGCCAATTGCTGTTATAATGATGCAATTTAGGGGATAAACAAGCCCTTAAAGGCTGGTTATTCAGGAAGAAGCCCTGGTGTCTGGAGGCAGCTTGCCATGGCTTTGATGAGCCGGCCCCAGCTGTCAGAGGATGTGGGCACAGCTGGAGCTGCCCGGGCTGGCTGGACACTCCCTGTGCTGGTCCTGCCTCGGGCACGGTGGCCAGTGTCCACGCTGAACCAGCTTGGCAAGCATTTACCTGGTGCCCAGCTCCATGAGCATCTGTGTGGTAGCATCCCAGCCCAGACCTCGGTGCCAGGCAGATGCTCAGTGGGGCTGACACAGCCCAGAGCTGGAGGGCTAGAACAGCACTGAGGGAGGGGGGATACTGGGATAAATCAGAGGAGCAGGAGAAGGCCAGGGTAGGACCAGGCTCACCCCCATCCCTGCCCTGCCCTCAGTGCACGGTGGCAGCTAGGAGGTGGGGGGGCTGCAAAGGAACAGCTTGGGAGCATGTTGGGGGAGCTGCCAGGGGCAGAGAGCAGCTATAAATCAAGAAGCCCCCTCCTCATTACAGGAATCACTGCCCCCTCCCCAATCCTGCAGCCTCGGAGGGTGAATGTGCCCACTCTCCACCCCCCTGCCCACCCAGCAGGGATGCGGCAGCACCTTCCCCTGGCTCTGGGGGGTCATTGTCCCCTTGGCTCCGATGCCCAGCCTGGGGATAATGTCAGGGCAGAGCAGGTCCCCCCCAACCCAGCTCAGGGGGAGGATGACAATCCTCAGCTCAGATCCAACCCAAGGGAAACGGGCAAGCTCAGAGCACCCCGACTCAGCCCCCTCGGGTGGATCCAGCCCCTCCCGGGGGGGGCAGAGCACCTCCCGGGCAGGGCAGGGCTGAACATCCCCGGCCCGGCCCCACCCGGGTGCGATGGGGAGCATCCACTCGTGGAGGGGGAGCACAGCAACCCCGCGGGGTGCTAAAAGGGTTGAGACCCCCGAGTCCAACATCACCGAGGGGGAGCAGAACATCCCTTCAGGGGGGAGCAGAGCATCCCCGGGGGAGGCAATAAAGGATAAAGCCCCCCGATTCCAGTCCCACTGGGGGGCCTGAGCATCCCCACCGGAGGGGCAGAGCATCCCCAGGGGGAGGAAATAAGGGTAAAGCACCCTAAATCCAGCCCCAGCGGGAAGAGCAAAGCATCCCTTTGGGGCGCAGCAGAGCATCCTCTCGCAGGGGAGCAGAGCATCCTCTCGGCGTGGGGGGAGCACGGCATCCCCAGGGGGAGGCTATAAGGGTAAAGCCCCTTGACTGCAGCCCCACAAGGGGGACTCAGCAGCCCCTCGGGGGGGGGCAGAGCATCCCCGGGAGGAGGCTGAAAGGGATCGAATCCTCCGGGTCCAGCCCCACCAGGGGGGGCTGAGCATCCTCCGCCCGGCCCCACTGGGGAGGGGGGGGGCCCAGCACACCCCGGGCGGCCCCGCACGGGGGCCGAGCATCCCCCGCGGGTAGCGAGGGCCGACCCCGCCCGCACTCACCGCCCGCCGAAGTCGCTGGAAGCCGCCGCCGCCGCCGCCGCCCTGCCCACTGCGTCATCGGCCACGCCCAACCGGGACACGCCCTCCGTGTGACCACGCCCACTGGATACGCCCCCTCACCTGGACACGCCCCCCCAGGTGAGGGGGGTCGGGCGTTTTGGGGATTGGGGGTGCGGGAGGGGCAGGGCAGGGTTTGGGGTCAGGGGTCCTCCTGGGACGGGAGAGAATCCCCTTGAGGGGACAGAAAAGTCTAAGGGGAGCAGGAATCCCCCCAGCAGGAACTTTCCGGGGGGCAGGAACCTCTTTTGAGAGTAGGATCCTCCCTGGAAAGGGAAGGAACGCCCCTTGGGGGACAGAAAATTCTAAAGAGAGGCAGGAATTCCCCCGCGAGGGAACCCTTCTGGGATGCAGAAACCTCCGTGGCTGTCAAGTTTGCCCCCCTGGGGAGGCAGGATCACCCCTGGAAAGGGAAGGAATCCTGTTGGGGGTACAGAAAACTCTGAGGGAGCGGCAGGACTCACCCCCAAGATAACTTTTTTGGCAGACAGGAACCTCCTTTGGGGGGCAGGAACCCTCCCGGGGGAGGCGGGATACACCCTGGAAAGGGAAGGAGCCCCCTGGGGGGGACAAAAAACTCTAAAGAGGAGCAGGAATCCCCTCAGGGGAAACTTCCCTGGGGGGCAGGAACCTCTTTGGGGGGCAAGTTTCCACCTGGGGAGGCAGGTTTCCCCCTGGATAGGGAATGAATCCTGCTGAGGGTACAGAAAACTCTAAGGGGGATGTGCAGGAATCCTACTGTGGGAGCAGAAAACTCTCTGCTGGGGGCAGGGGGGGGCAGGTTCCCCCACTGGGGAGAGGGCAGGAATCCCCCTGGGATGGGCAGAGAATTTCCCGGGGGGCAGGAACCTCCTTGGGGATTAGAAGCCCCCATGGGAACAGGATTCCCACAAAGGGCTCGTCCAGCCCCAGAGGGAGGGAGGCAGGAGCCGACCTGGGCTGTGGGGTGTCCCCAGCTCTGGGTGCCCCATTCCCCTGCAGCTGTGGAGACCCCTAAGGAGGGGAGCAGGGATGGGGGCAGGCAGCAAAGCCCCCAACTCTGCCATGGCCTCCTCCTCACCCCAGGAGCCATGGGGGGACAGGATGTGTCCCCCCTCCTGAGTTCATGGTGTGTGAGGCTGGACCACCAACCGTGGCTCCTGCTGGATCCATCCACACTCAGGAACAACTGCCTTCACCTTGCTCTTGTCACAGCCCAATAAAACTTCATCTGTTTTCCACCGAGTCTTCCAAGCGAGGAGAACCTTTACTTTTAAAAGCTAATCCTGTGATACTGCTCTCAAATAAGGATGATGAGTAGCATAGTCCAAGGAGAACGTTTTCGGGTACCAAAGAGGTGGATGCAGCCAACACCACCAGGATCTGGTTTATTTACTGCCATTCCCCTTAATTTTTATCCAAAGCTTTAAGAACAGATGGATTAGGAACAGCATTTCTGTCAATGAATGGCCTTTTCTGCCTGGGATGGTCAGAAGTTTTCTCAATCAAATGTGTTCCTCGCTGATAAAATGCTCTTTGTGTACTTAAGAAATGCTGAGAGAAAGAAATGTGGTCAGCAAGGGAGGTTATAGACACTATCAGCTCCTGGCCGTTCCTCGGAAGCAGAAGAAATGTGGATTTCTCTGTATTCCGTGTTACCTCACTCCAGGGAGGCACAAGAGCTGATGCCACAGCCCTGAAAGCATCTTGCTGTGGTCCAAATCCTCTCCTGAGGTCTTGCAGGGAAGGGGCAAGGTGGGAAACACAGCATGGTGGGGTGTTCAGAGAACCACAGAACCCCAGACTCACAGAATCCCAGAAGGTCTGGCACCCAAATCCTTCTACTGGGAGGGTGGGTGAGCCAGGGCACCCCAGGGTGGGGGCAGAGGGCCTGGCCAGAGCTGGGGGGGGGGGGGATCACACAGGCATTCGCGTTGGGGAACTCTCAGGGGTGGCTGTGGGTGCAAGAGAGATGTTACTGGGAAGGGTAATTGCCTCAGAGCCCCTCTTACTGGGAGGACTGGGAGGGTGGTGTGAGTACCTCAGAGATTCTCATTACTGGGAGGACTAAGGGGCGGAATCTCCTCATACGCCCTTGTTACTGGGAAGGGGAGAACCCCCTCAGGGACCTTCAGCACTGGGAGGACTGGGCGATGGGATCCCCTCTGGGCCCACCTTACTGGGAAGGGGGCAGCTACTTCACAGAGCCTCCTTACTGGGAGGACTGGGAGAGAGGGATGCCCTCAGGGACCCTCCTTACCGGGAAGACTGGGAGGGGGAGAATCCCCTCAGGGACCTTCGGTACTGTGAGGGCGCAGTTACTTCACAGCTCCTCCTTACTGGGGCGGGGGACAACCTCTCAGGGATCCCCACCGCGGGGGGGATCCCCTCAGAGGCCTCTATTGCTGGGAGGCCTGGGAAGGGGGGCCCCGCAGGCCCCCCCGGCTCTGTGCGGGCCCGGGTCCCGCCGGGTCCCCCCGCCCCGCCTCCCCGCGTGCCCGCCCTCCCCGCCGCGTGACGCCATTGCCGCGCGCGGGGTCGCGGCGGTGACGCGCGGGGCGGGCGCGGTCCCGCTGTCCCCGCTGTCCCCGCGGGGCCCGGCCGGACATGGCCCCGCGCGGCCGCCCCGCCGCC
>JAWWES010000076.1:220096-241801 GCA_035583135.1 Lophotriccus pileatus
CACTGCCCTGCCTGGCAGGGTTCTGAGAGCCTGAGGTGTCAGGTGTGCCCTGGGCAGCTGCTGCAAACAATCCATTTATTACCAGTCCATCAGAAGTGACACAGAGGGTGGGGAACTCCCAGTTTTGGTTGTACCCACAGGGTGATAAACTGGTCCCTGGAACTCTGAAATACTTCAGACTTGGACAGTCCAGGAGAAGTCACAAAGATCTAGAAGTGCTGTGTTCAGAACTCTTGTTGATTTTCCTGAAGCACCTCCTGGTCTCTCTTCTCTTGCAGTTCACCATCAACGTGAGCACCGACATGCGGCACCACCGCGTGCGCCTGGTGTTCCAGGACACCCCTGTCTGCAACGGCAAGAAGCCCCGCCTGGAGCAGGGGGTGCAGGTGGTGCTGGACCCCGTGCACAGCGTGAGGCTCCTGGATTGGTGGCACCCACAGTACCCCTTCTCCCCAAAAGCTTAGTGCTCTCCTGAGGCTGCAGGAGCTGGCAGGTGACTGAATCCGGCAGGCTGAAGAGAATTTCTAGGAACCAGGAAAATCCTATTTTTATTTCTTAAATAAATTCTGCAGTCCTCCCTTGCAAGTGGTTGAAGCTGCTGAGCTAGTTTTTATGTATATAACTTCTGATCAGTAATGGGCAGAGCTGAGTGTAAAGCAGAAACTATTTGTAAACACACTTTTATGTAAAATTGACATTTTATGATTTGAAAGGAGCTCCCTGGAACTGTTCATTTAAAATCCTTTTGGTGCTAATCAAAGTGGTCCTGTGTTCTGTTGTTCAGGAAGAAGCAGGAGGTTTTGCTTTCCAGAAACAATTTACAAACAAAATCCACCTTTGTTTTACTGTAGCAGGATGGTGTTCACCCACAGTGGGATATTTCAGTGTCTGAGAAGCAGTGGGCAAAGCAGAAGTGCTCAACCATAACCTTACTTCCCAGCCCAACAGATCCAAGTTTCAGGAAAGAAAAAGGCATAAATGATCAAACAAAGGAATTATTTCAAGGAGGAGTCGTAAGGCAAAAGTCTCTCTTGAATGTAAAGGTACTTCAAGTTCTCACGCTGATGTTTTGTCTTTGAAAAGAAGATCTAAACTTTTAAAACCAGAAGGTGCTTTTCAGAGAAGATAGGGAGGGAGAGGAGCTGGAGGGGATAAACTAAAATAACCAAAGCAGTGATGAAGGACTCAACCCAGTGTAGTTTCTAAGAGCAGTGTGGAAATCTTGGCTGTTGAAAGCCCACAAGCAATCGCTGATCTGGCTTTTGACTAAACTGATTAATTTCTATGAGGAAGAAGCGACCCTGAAACTTTCTGTGGCTCTGGGCTGACTGAGAAGGGAGAGGGGCCTGTCAGGAGGACAGGATGGCTCCAGGATGGATGTGAGATTGGATGTGGCTGGATATGGGGCCTGGTGGAGGAGTGGTGCAGGCAGAGGAGGGGCTGCAATGCAACTGCACAGAACGAGGAGTGACTGAAGTGGGGTGAGGAGCAGGGCACTGAGTTCTGCTGCCTGTCCATGAGCGGCTCCCCAGTCCTGGTGCACGAGACCTTGTCCCAAGCAGGAGTAACAGCACTTTTCCATATGTGATGTTTAGTGAAGCACCTGGAAGGAGAGGGTTGTGCCAGCTCAGTTTGGACTCGATCCTGTGGGTCACTTCCAACTCAGAATACTGTGATTCTGTGGCCCCCCATGACCCTGTGTAGCAGCCTGTGAGGAGTTCCTGCAGCTCTGTAAATCGCCACCAAGGACTTCCTCCCCAGACTTGGATCTGCGTTAGAGGCTCTTGCTGTTGACTTCAAACACACTTTTGGGACAGCTCTTACCTTACAGTCCCCTTCTCACTGCTGCTGAACACCTGGTGATGCCCAGCAGGTAAGTTTTGGAACTGGATGGTCGGAGTAGAGGTGCAGCGTAAGAGAAATGTGCTGTCCCTGTGATCCTGCAGCTGCCCTGGCAGCAGAGCAGGGCTGTGCTGTGGGGCAGAGGGGCAGGGCAGTGCGGGGGCTCCATCCCTGTGCCAGGAAGAAGCTGCTCCAGGGCAATGGGGGACAACAATCTTCTGTTTTGCCATGGGGTTAAATACCCCTGAGCTCTGAGGCAAGTGCTCAGGGGTGGAGGTCAGAGTGAAATGTGTTGAGGCTGCACAGTTCCCTGTTGGCTTGGAGGGAGCCAGGAGTTCTGACTGTGCTTCCAGGTGTTTTCTGCTGCATTCCCTGGAAACTCAGTTTTGCCTGGTGATTGCTGCGTGTGCAGGGGTCTGGAGGGTGGGAGCAGAGGTGTTTGGTTCCCAGATCAGGCTGTGTAAAGCTCTGTCCTCACCCTGGAGAGCTGCACTGGCTGAGTGGGGGTGGAAACGGCAGCCTGGGCTTTGTTCTTATTTCTGTGCAGAAATACAGAGCAGATCCCGGGGCTGGGGGTTCCTGCCACCTGTGAAAGCAGGGCTGTGTTCTAACCAGGAGTATGGGATGCCCAGGGTGTGCTCTTTTCTGGGGCAGAGCCACCCAGCAGCACCCACCTCAGAGTGAATCCCTGGGCTGACCCCAGGCGGTGCAGTTGGAGCAGCAGGAAGCAGGTGGACAGGATGTTTCCTGCTACCAACAGACTTGCTGGATCCAAATACAGATATTTAAATAGAGACAGAGGTGTCTCTGCCACACCAGCCCTTTTCTAGACTGAAATGTATAAAATGTGGAAAAAGGATTTTCACTCTTTTGCTGTGCAAACCTTCTGGTGCCTGGGTGCCAGCAGGGCTGGCAGGTATCAGGGACCTGTCCTGATCCATGTGGGGAGGCTGGGGAGGTAGCAGGGCTTCTGTGCAGGTTGGGCTCTGCTTGCCTTCGTGTCAAGCTGTAGGCTGTGGCTGTTCCCCTTCCTGCCTTACCCACAGCAGCGGAACCTGATGCCAGTGCTGAGGTTTGCTCGGTGATATGAGTGACACTTGGCCAGACCTCAGCGCTGAGCAGGGTTTTTCCACCCCTGGCCCCCAGGCCCAGCCTCTCTCAGAGCCTGCTAGCCAAAAAACTCCACTCTGGTGTTCTCCAGGGGTGGGTTTCAGCGAGGCTGTGCACAGACAGGAGAGGCTGTGGTTTGGTGTGACGGCCACCCATTTCTGCAGGACATGGCTCAGAGGGGTCCCTGGTGGTGTGCAAGTGGAGCCCCACATCAGCATCATGGTGACTGGAGCCCCAGTCCCCCCCCTCCCCCTGTTCTACCTCCCCTTTGTCCTGCTTGGGCTCCTGAATAATGGAAGGGCTGTAACAGATCCGGCCTGGCTCTCTGGTTTCCCAAGGGACACACGGAGGCTTGGCCTCCCCCTGCTCCCCTCCTTGTCAGAGATCTGGTGTCCAACAGGAGCTGAGCCTGGTAAGCTGAGGGCTGGGTGCCTGGGGAAGGTGACTGGGCCCTGCCGTGGGTCCCCTCGTGGCTGTCCCACCCCAGTGCTTGGCTCCAACTGGGGGAGCTGGTCCTCCCCGGCCCCCTGAGCTGGGCTGGGCACAGCCTTTGCGCCTGGGCCTTCTCTTTCCTTCTTCAGCTTGTTCCAAAACCAAGCAAAGATGTGCCTTTTAGCCTCCTTTCAGCCACCTCCCTGTTACCCCAGGCAAATCCTTCAGCGAGCAGAGCACATCTGGGGTTTGGGCCAGTGGGGGTTTGTGAGTGGCTCTGGGTGCTGGGCCCTGGTTGTGCCTGGGTGCTGTGCTGTGCCCCCACAGGAGAGATGGGTGCAAGAGCCCTTTTCCAGCACCACAAACGCCGTTTGCGATTTGCCCCATAGCTCAAGGGGGTGACTGGTTCAGGCTGGGCTTGTGGGACCTTCTTGGAGGGCAAGAGGACCCAGGACCACACTGCCTGGGCCCTGGGGGCTGTGTCCTGGCTGTGCATTCCTCTGCTGCTCCAGGCAGGCTGGATGTGCCTGGAGAGGGTCAAATCCTGCCCCAGCACTGCACTCTGAAGTGGCATGAGGGGACGAAAGGGCGGGTTTGGTGGCTCTGCTGCAGAGCAGGGTGTTCCCCGTGTTCCTTTGGCAGGGGCCTGTTGCACCCATGAGCGTTGGGGACCCCAGGACTGTTTTGGGGACCCCAGGGCTGTGCTGGGGCCCCCAGGATTGTTTTGGGGACCCCAGGCCTGCGTCAGGGACCCCAGGGCTGTGCTGGGGACGCGACCCCAGGGCGGTGCTGGGCCCTACAGCCCCACCACCCTCCCCTTCCTTCCCACAAGGACAGGAAGGGCCAGCCCTGTTATTTCCTGTGCAGGGAGGGGGTCATGGGACACCTGTGGTGAGAAAAGCCTTCCCCCTCCTGCAGCTGCTGCCGTTGTGACTCCTCCCAGGAGCCACTGAGTCCCACGTCCCTTCCTCCTCAGGGCCACTGAACATCAAACCTCTGCTGGGTTGCACCAGACTGGCTCCCTTGGCCCTCCTGGTGTCCTGCAGCCCCTGCCCTGGTGGGAATACCGGACTGTCCTTGCTCTGGCGCAGGTGGGGTGTCCTGACTGAGCCCCCCCGTGGGGATAGAGCCACTGACATCCCACGATGGGAGTGCAAGGATTTTAAAACCAAACGGGGGAGAAAGCGGATCCAGGAGCCTGTGGACTTTCCTCCCTCTCCTTCCCAGAGCCATCACCCACTTCCTGCCCTGCAATATCTCTCTGTGGCCACAGAGACAAGGCCCAGGCCGCCGTTTCCATGTGAGGATCCAGGGCTGGAAGTCACCACTGGGGATTTGTAGAAGACGGAGCCTTGGAAGAGGTGTGGGGCCTTCCTGAAGGTAGGAGAGGTCCAGGCCAGCAAGGAGAGAAGGGAAATGGTGTCCAGGCATCTGTGTGAACAAATGGGGAGGGTGGGATGGAGGGGGAGGGAAGGGTCTTTCTGTTTGGATGCTGTGGGCGAGTGGCTATGTTGGAAGGAGCTGGGCTGGTTCTGACCTGGGGACAAGTGATGCCATCAGGCTCCAGAGCCATGTTCCTGCTGGATCCAGAGGAGGGGAACAGTGGGAGACAAGCAAAACTTGGAGGATGGAGAAGCTGAGAACAAACTGGGCCATGGAAGGGCCCACACCTTGGCTCATGGGGATTAGAAAGGGCTTCAGTCCCAGCCCAGCTGTGATGTCCGGTGATCCAGGGGGACCTGGAGTGTGTGTGGAAGCTGTGGTGTCCCAGGAATGCATCCTGGGTGGGATCCAGGCAGCCAGCTCTGACCTGGGGTGCCAGGGGGTTCAGTTCTGGCCCAGCAGCCCCAGAGGTTTCTGCCATCTCAGCACAAGAGCTGAAAAACAAACAGGCAAAGAGCCGTGCCAGCTCCGTGTCAGGCCCCTGTTCCATGTACAGCGTGTTTCCCCCAAAGTGGCAGGTTTGAGCTGGAGTTTGGGATGCTGAGGCTTGGCAAGAGCCCTCGGAGGGGGTTGATGCTGCCAGTGGAGATGGGGGTGCTGGTATACAGCCAGTGCCATCGTGGGATGCCCGTCCTGAGGCTGCCGTCACTCCCACCCTGGGGCCGGGGGCCCTTGGCCTGTCCCATCAGGTCCCCGCCGGCCTGGCCGGTTCCCGAGGCTCCTGGGGCAGAGGCTCCAGCCGATGCTCCTCCTCTGCGGGAGGCAGGCGAGGGCTCGGGGTGGGGCTTTGCTGAGTGAGGATCCAGAGTCTGGCCAGCCTGGGGAAGTTGCCAGGGCTGAGCACCCCGGAGACGGTGAGGCTGCTGCGCGTCCTGCCAGGCTGCCGCCCCTCTGTGAGTCTCTGCCGCCTCGGGGGCACATCCGGAGTGGTTCTGGGCAGGAGCCAGCTCTGGTGTCATGGGAAGGGCTGCCTGAGGGGGGTGAGGGCAGGGTGCTAGGCTTGGGGTCGTTGTGCTGTCAGAGAGGAGCCGGGTGTCCCCTTAGCAAGCTGCCTGTGCTGTGGGACGCCTGTGACGACCAAAAGCTTTGCCTCCCGGAGCCATGTGCCACTGAAACACGGCATTTCCCCTCCTTCCTCCCTGTGGAACCACCCTTGGAGCAGAGACACCCGCAGCTTGTGGGGCTGGACCCCAGGCTGGCTCCCAGGAGCCCCAAGTGGTGGTGATTTGCCCATCAGGGACATTGTGCTGCCACAGTTTGCCGTGTCCCCTACTCAACTTCTGGCTCTGGGTTACCCCCTGTCCCTCTCCATCCTGGGGACCCTTCCAGGGAGGTGGGGAGGGGCACTGACCTGTGCTGCAGGAGACCTGGTGTTCGTGCCTCTGGGTGATGCAGCCTTTATCCTTTATCTGTGCCTCAGTTTCCCCCAGCGTGGAAAGGCACTGCTGGCAGTGGGACAGGGAGCCCTGGCTATTCCTTCCTCCCAGTGCCACCAGCCCTGCTCTCCCAGTGCCAGCAGAAGCAGCTGGAGCTGCTTGCCCATGGGATCATCCAGCCCTTCCTCACAGCCTCGTGGGGCCAGGCTGTATGTGCCCTCAGGGCCTTCCCCTCTCTCTGACTGAGTCAAGGCTGCTCCAGCACACGGCCCATTTAGCTCCGGAGTCTCCTGGCAAAGCGGAGGAGTTTGGCCCCAGGGAGCGGCTCTCAGCAGCCAGCTCCTCCTGGCCAGTGTCCCCACAGCAGGGTGGCTTCTGGGGACGGCCCAGTGGGGTGCTGAGCTGTGGGGAAGGTGCGTGAGGTGGTGGGACAGGAGCAGGGACAGGGATGTTTCCTGGAGTCACCCCCCCCACCCCGTGGGGTGTCCCAGCTAGCCGGGCTTCTTTGTTTCTCCATGGAGGCAAAAATCCAAAGCCCAGTTAGGGGGCTGGTTATGGGGCAGTGCTCGTTACCTTCTGCTCTGTTAAACCTGCCCTGCTGGAGCTGCCTGTGCCCCCTGTTACCCGTGGGCTCCCTTGGAGGGAGCTGCAGCCTTGGGAGCTGGAGGTGCTGAGCAGCACCTTGTTTTTCCATCCAGGATGGGCCGTTGGCAGCCAGGCACTCCCCAGCAGCCAGAAGTTCTCTCTTGGCCAAGTTGACTCTTGGCCACCCAGAGTAACCAACGCCCAGCCCATGCCACCTGCCAAGCCTTGCCCTTCCCAGCTCAGATCCCAGAGTTCCGGGCTTGGAAATCTACCTCCAGGGTGGCTTCAGGGCATGATGTCCCCATAGCAGAGATGGGTCCCTAGCGCTGTCCCCCCATGAACTGGTGAGCTCCCCATGTCCCAGAGCTGTGGGGCAAGGAGAGGCTTTGCTCCCCTGCTTCTCTGGACAGAGATTTTAAGCAGCTCCAGGAGCTTGTTCCTCCAAGTGCTCCAAAAAGCTCGCCCACGGCCGGGTTCCAGCCCAGAGGAGGAGGCTCCTCTGCCCTCCCCGGCCACGATGGGCTGTGCTGCCGCTGGGGCTCCCTGGGGAGCAGCTCCCTGGCTCCAGGGGTTCATCTCCGTGTTCCCGGGCGGGACAGGGCAGTGGCACAAGGACAGGCTGCCTGTGGCGTCGGGGGTACCTGCTCGGCACCAGCCTGGCGAGGTGCTGACAACCCCCAAAGGACTCCTGGGCAGCAAAACTGGGGAGGTTCTCCTTAAAATAAGCCCAGCACGTGCTGGGGCAGTGCCAGAGAGGTGCTGCATTGCCGCCTGGGGCCTGTGGGTGGGCTGGGAGCATCCCAGTGGGTACAGAGAGGTGTTTAGGGAGAAGTCCTGGGAAGCCCAGCCTTGGTTTGGGAAGTTTTAGGAGAGTTTTTCCTCCACATTTGCATTCAAAGATGCCTTTGACGAAGACAAACTGAGGTGCTGTGAGTGGTTTGGACGGGGCTGAGTGTGTCGGCCCTGCCAGGATGGGCACTGGGTCAGTCTCCAGCTTCTCCTGTTCCAGGGCAGCCCCAGTCATATTTAAAATGGAAAAACACCAGGCAAACACAGGAGTCTTTTGGCCTCCTGCCACACCTCTGCTACAAGGTAAAATATCTCAAGGGCAGCATGACTTTCTCAAAGGTGACACTGTCCCGTCAGGGACACCTTTCTTGTACTTCCAAGCAGGGGACATGGCTGAGAGGGGGCCTGCCTGGAGGCAGGAGCGGGGAGCAGAGCAGGCAGGAGGGGCCAGGGGAGCTCCTTCATCCTCGTGGTGCTGGAAGAGCAACCCAGGCTCATTTGAGACCTGAGTGTTTCCCAGGGCTCGGTTCCAAGTCTCGAGGTGTTGATGACTGCTCCATGGGTGTCCCTGTGACCCAAAAGCCTCCCCAAGGCACGTGGCACCTGCATTTCTTCTGCCTCCAGCTCTGGGGACGCTGTGGGGGGTGTCTGAGGGCAGCCTGGGTGTTGTGGGGCTGGAGGGGGGGTGGATTTTGTACCTGCCTGATGTTTTTCCTGGCTGAGTTGGGGTGTCCTGCCCCACCTGCCCCAAGGGGACCTGCCCCTGATGCCCCGTGGCTGCCCCTGGGTGTGCACCCCTGGGTGCTCTGGGCAGAGGGGTCAGTCCTAGGGGTTCAACCAGGTGCTGCCCCAGGGTTTTCCATCCAGGGGATGGTGGTTTTCCTTGGCTATTCCCTGACGTGCCCCTTCCTCCACAGACCTCAGCAGTGCCAGCCTGGTGCTATGCGATGCTCCCTGAAGCGCTGCCTCACCGCTGTGCTCGCAGCCTCCTTCCTCCTCCTCCTCCTCCTCCTCCTCCTCCATGGGGGCAGCCAGCAGGAACAGGATCCCCTGGAGGTGAGTCCCCAGCCACTGATGTCCCACTGGAGTAGCCACTGGAGCATCCTCCATCCTTTCCTGCCCCACATGGACCCCAACCCCAGCTCTGCTCCCTTCCCTGCACCATGTCATCCCCAAACCCCAGCTCTGCCTTCTCCTGTCGCTGGAGTTGCCCTGGGCAGTGGGGCCTCCCTGAATCCAGGAGCTTGGAGGGCAGGACAGGGGTTCCCCCTTGCTTCTGGGACCCCTGTTGTCATTCCCCCTTGCTCCCGTGCGTCCGTGGTGCTCCGGGGTCTGACCTGGCTCCCTGTGGCTCCCACCCAGGTGGATCTGAGGGGCTTGAGCCCCAACACAATCCTGCAGATGCTGCAGCCGGCAGGAGCCCAGCGCATCCTCAGGGACACGGACGAGCTCTCCACACTCCACAATGTCTCCTACCACGTCCTGGCTGGCTCCCTGACACCCCGAAAAAGTGAGTGGTTGGGACCCCGACCTGAGCAGGGCTCTGGGTCTGCACATCTGTCCCAGCACAGCTGTATGTCCCAGCATGGACCTGTCCTGTCGCTGCTGCGGCTGGGGCAGGGAGGGGCTGTGTCCACCCTGTTGGGGTGGGGGACTTGCCAACACCCCAGAGGGGCTCTGGGGACTTGCCAACACCACTCTGGGGGCTGCAGGGGTAGGGGAAGATCCACATGCTCCAAGCATGGTCCATGTTTCTGCACCTTGGCACTGGGGTGACCGCAGGCATTTTGGGTTTCCCAGACTTCTGTGGGAAGGGTGGCTGGGATCCCACCTCCCTGGGGTTCAGGTTCTTGTGGAGGTGGTGGAGCTGGACCATGGGGATACGCACACAGTGTGGGAGATGTGGGCCAAGCTCTTGGCAGGTGCACTAAAAGCAGCTCCATTGCAAACCCCAGGGGAGGAAGCTCGGGGCAGCCCCATGCGAGGCTGTGGTGGAACCAGCACGTGGATGGTGCTGCACAGAGCAGCAGCAGGAGAAGCTGAACCCATGCTGGGCCGTAGGGAGGGTAGCACTGATGTCTCATTCAGTGTGGGGCATCTCCACAAGGTTGAGAGTAGGGCACACTTCCAGGATGCGCAGCCAAGACAACAAGCCATTCCTGCCCTGTAGACTCTGGGTTTGGCTTTTAATTTTAAGGTGCTTTTCCCAAGTATTTCTCCTTCAGAGGAGCCCCTCCTGCCTCATCCTATCCTCTCCCTGACATTTGTGCCCCTTCTGGGACACTGGGGGCTTCAGCTCAGAAAGGACTCTGCTTTGGGCATGGGGTTATAAACAGCATTAACTGTGTGGGGTGGCCATGGGAAGAGCTTTTTGGAGCCCCCTCCTCGTGGCCTGCAGGGAAGAACCTCCCCACCGTGCATCCCAGGTCACGCCTTTTCTTTGCCGCGCAGAATTCCTGGCGGTGGGATTGGCGTCAGTGCAGCGGCCACGCGGCTTCTACCTCCCGGCCACCCTGCAGTCCCTGTTCAGCCAGTCCACGGAGGAAGAGCTGCAGGAGATGGTGGTGGTGGTGCACCTGGCCGACACGGATCCTGGCTGGAACGCACGTGTCGCCCTCAGCATCGCCCAGAAGTTCGCTCGCCACATCGTCCTGGGCCGGCTGCTGCTCATCCACGCCCCCCATGAGCTGTACCCCACCCTGGAAGGGCTCAAGAGGAACTTCAACGACCCCGAGGAGCGGGTGAGGTTCCGCTCCAAGCAGAATGTGGACTACGCCTTCCTGCTCGCCTTCGCCGCCAACCTCTCCTCCTACTACCTGATGATCGAGGACGACGTGTGGTGTGCCAAGTCCTTCCTGACGGCCATCCGCAAGGCTCTGGCCTCCCAGGAGGGCTCCAACTGGGCCACCCTGGAGTTCTCCAAGCTGGGCTACATCGGGAAGCTCTATCACTCCAGCGATCTCCCTCGCCTGGCTCGCTTCCTCCTCCTCTTCTACCAGGAGATGCCCTGTGACTGGCTGCTGGTGCACTTCCGTCACCTGCTCACCCAGAAGGACGTCATCCGCTTCAAACCGTCCCTCTTCCAGCACATGGGCCTCTACTCCTCCTTCCAGGGCACCGTCAACCGGCTGGAAGACGACGATTTCCAGGCCGACGCCTTGGACCTTCCAGACAACCCTCCAGCATCCTTGTACACCAGCATGGCCATCTTCGAGCACTACGAGCCCCTCAAGGCCTACAGCTCAGCAGAGGGGTATTTCTGGGGGAAGGACCCAGCAGCTGGCAGTGTCTTCTCCATCGTGTTCCAGCAGCCGGCCCACGTCAGCCGCGTGCGGGTGCTCACGGGCTCCGAGGAGCGCCGCGGCGACTTCCTGCGTGCGGGGGTGCTGGAGCTGGGCCGGCACCGCCGCCGCGACGGCCGGGACTGCTCCACCTACATCCCAGTGGGAAGCTTTGAGAAGGGCACCTTGGACCGGCGGGGGCTGGAGAGGGGCATCTCCGGCCCCGTGGAATGTGTGAGGATCCGGGTAACCCGGGCCCAGAGCGAGTGGCTCATCATCCGGAGCATCGACATCTGGACCACGGCGGGCACCTGAGCAAGGTTGTCAAAGCACAGCTGGGTTTTGTTCCAAGAGGTCCTTTATTTTTCTCATTCCTTTTTTTGATAAGGAATTACTGACTCCTGCTGGCATCTGCCAAGAGATGGGAACCACTGCTGTGGGATGTGGATGGGGCCAGGAGCAGGGCCCACCAGGATGTGCCCACTCGGGGGATGCCCCAGTGAGCAACGGAGGGGGTACAGGGAGAGGAAGAGGCTGGGCAGCAGAAAACATTTCCTCCCATGGAGGATGATGTACAGGACGAAGCTGATCAATTGATTAACTAATCAAGTCATGAATCAGGCATTTGGCATTTTTTGCAGCCTCTCCACATCGTCCCTTCCCTAAGTTTTCTAACTCACCCAAACTGCTGATTTCTAACTGCATTCTTTTCCTCCCCTCCTATCCCACTTCCGAGATGCTCCTGGCAGGGGTCAAGGGAAGGCCTGGGGCTGCTGCTCACCAAACCCCCTGCCTGGTGACCACCCAGGTCCCGGTGCTGATTGAGGTGGGCAGTGGCCACCAGATGGACCCCTAGTGCCAGCTCAGCCTCTCACCAGCTGCTTGTTCCCCCCTCGAGGGAGGGAAGGAGTCAGTTCCCAGGGACCACACCCTGTGTCCATGAGGGATTCCCACCTGGAGGCAAGATGGGATTTCTACAAGGGGGAGAAAGGTCCCGAACTGAGCTCCAGGGAACAAGGACAGGTCAACGAAATTGTGACCTCAGTATTACGTGGAGCTCAAGGTCCTTTTCAGCCCAGTGAGGTGCTGGAGGGGAACTGGGGAACACACAGGCCCCCAGACGCTTCTGTTTGGGTTTGTCTGGCGGAGTCATAATCATGGTCACAGACTGGACTAGATGATCTCAGAGGGTCTTTTCCAACCCAGGGACACATCTGCAGCGCCCAAACACCCGAGTGCCATAACCACAGCTCTGGCTTGAGTGGCATCAACTCCCCTGCTGGGCACTGGAAGGCACTGGAGAGCCCCAGGCCTGGCATGAGGGGATTTTTTCCCTGAAAAAAAGCCATCCAGGTAGTGGATCTTTGCATTTAATACAGAGATGCTACACGACGACCTCCAGCACCTCCTGATGTTCTCAGTGTGCACATCACAGATTCCCTTTGGTTTCCTCCACACAGCCCAAGTCCAGCCAGAGCTCTCAGAGTGCTCTGAGTAGCACAAGTGTCTCCTCCCCAGGGCCCCAAGGCCCAGACAAGTGTTTTCAGTTCTCCAGAGCCTTTGCCCTGGTTCTCTTGGACACAAATGCTTTGCCCTCATTGGGAGAGCATCAAGGGTCACCAGCATGGGTACAAACAGAAAGGCTTCTCCCCAGGAGGTTTTTACCCACTGCTAAAGAATGAAAAGGTATAAATGTAAATCAGCCGTTTTTATCTGCTGGACTCTTACTGGTGCAGGTACTAATTGGTTTGGTGATATTCATCTGCACAGAAACAAGCTGCAGTCTTGGCTGTGCTGGTGTAACCTGAACAGACTTCACTGGGGTGTGGAAATCTCTCCATTTACACCAGGATAGGTGGAAGCAGCAGCTGGCAGGAACCCCCTCCTCTTCCTCCCAGTGCTGCACACGTGCACCACAAAGCCCAGATAACATCAGTGCACGCTGGAGGAAGAGGAGGAGGAGGAGGTGGCTGCTTCATCCTGAAGGAGCATCACATAATTTATCCTACATCACAATTATCCCACTATTTTCATCCAAGGAAGACTCAGTCAGCTCCCAGCACTCTGTGCTGAGATCCTTGTCTGATGTGGGGTGGGTTGATGGAGCCCCAGGAGTCTGGGGCTTCCACATGCAGCCACAGGATCAGCCAGGTAGGGCAAGGAGCCTCTGGGCTCTGAGAGGGGAAGGGTGGGGGGGCAGAACCAGAGGAAGCATTTGAGGCTGATGGAGACGGTAAATCAGGGAAGGGTTCGAGCTTTCAGTCCAACACTGCGGTGTCCCGAGGGTCATCACTGTCCAGCTGCACCAGAAGCTGCCCCGTGTCCTGGGAAGTGATGCCAAGGGCCCACAGGGATCTAACTCAGCATCTTATGCCGGTCAAACACCGTCTTCCTCTGCTCCTGCACCTGCCTCTTCCAGCGCTGCTGGGCCCCTTCCACCCGCTCCAGCACTGTGTTGGCTCGGGCTCCAGCCGGGGTGGGCACTGCGGCCAAGGAGCGAGTGTCCTGCAAGGCAAAGGAGCAGTGCAGCACATCTGGGAATGCCCAGCCCAGGAGAGGGGGGCAGCTGACTCGGGGAGAAACTACAACTGAAAGAGCAACTCAAGGCTTGAGTTGTCCTGAGGAAAAACCACCTTTCCAGAGTGCCTCAACACCAGCCCCCCAACTCCTTGCTCTTGGGGACCACCCAAATAAAAGCCCCCAGGAGAGGAGCTGCGCTAAGTGTAAAGCTCTGCTGGAAATCCACTGCTTGGAGTCTGCAAGGAGCCACAGTGAACCACATCACCCTCCTGAAACTGAGCCAGAGATTGCTGTCGTGGATGGGCATCCATCGTGGCACATGAGCACCAAGGCCTGTCCCAGAATCCAGCACACTGTGCTAAGATAAACCTGGCCTAACACCAGGCATTTACAGTGTGCACCTGGACCTGAGTCATTGCTGTGGTGCAGGGAGCGAACCCACAACTTTAGGATACATTTTAGGATTCATCTCCTCCTGCAGGACCTCCTTTTTCAGCAGAGGGTGGTAATGGAGGGACTGGGCATACTGGAGCAGCTACTCCTTACTTATATCACAGAATGAAAGAATTCAGCCAAATAGTTTATACTTAAAACATAAATAGGACAGTCTGGTCCAGTGCTAAAATTGCAGGAATTTCATGCAGCAAGAACTTTGTCCTCCCCCAAAACATGTGTGTGTGTGAGAGAGACAGAGAGGCTCTCTCTTTGCTGCTAGGTCCTGATCTTTCTGACCAAGATTTGTATCCCAGTGTCCCCCAGAAAGATGGGATTTGAATGAAATTCTGCTCTGGGGAGAAGCACAAGGAACAACAGCCTGGATACAAGAGGGCCCAGCCCCAGAGGAGGGTCAAACAGCCCCTCGAGGCTGTTCTTTGACCTGTCTGTACGATGTTCCAGCAAATACTTAAGCCCATCCTTCCCTGGAAGCTCAGCACCAAGTAGCTCTACCTGGGACACTGCACAAACAGGATCCATTTGAGTTTTGGTTCCATCTAGACAGACATGCCAAATTCAGGCCACTTGGGACTAAGTCACCCTGTGCCACAGAGGACAGGGTTAGAACTCTGAGAACTTTTAAGGTTAGAACTTTGATTATTCCCTGTGCTTCTGCATGACTTGCACAGATTTGATCTAAGTGTTCACCTGTGTAGGTGCCCACAGAGCAGCAGTGCTGGTCCTTCACTGGATCAGAGGAGACAGGAGGTCTCTGTTTCCCTGTCACCCCTCTCTTGTCACCCTGTCTGCACCACGACCAGAGCCACCCACGTGCCCCACGCAGCCCTCACCTCGCTCTCCTCCTCGTTGTGCAGGGGTTGGGTGTAGGGGTCGGGCTTGCGGATCAGGGGGTCCACGAGCACCAGGAACGCCATGTACAGCAGCAGGGCCCCCACCACCGACAGGTAGATGATGATGATCACCTGGAAAGAAGCACAAGGGAAAGGATCAGCACCGTGGGTAAGAAGCACCGCAGAGGTCCTTTGCAGCTGCCTCTGATGTTTGATCTCTTCTCTTGTGCTCATTTTGCTCACAGTAAGGTCTCCTGCCCTTGCCAGGGGCTGCTGATGTGCTGTCAGTGCACAGGCTGTGCTGACCATCCTCATTGTGCCAGCTCAGGGCACGTGCTGCATGTGAGAGGACACCAACGAGATGGGCCCCTGCTCAGAGGTGCTTGGCACTGTCACATCCCCAGCAAGAAGCTCCTCACAGCCAGGAGCATTCCAGACTCAGACACAGAAATCACAGAATCAGTTAGGTGAGAAAAAATCTCTGAGATCATCCAGTCCAACCTGTGACCGATCCCCACCTTGTTACCCAGCCCAGAGCATTGAATGCTACATCCAGTCATTCCTTGGAAATCTCCAAGGACAGTGACTCCACCACCTCCCTGGGCAGCCCCTTCCCAATATGTAATCACCCCTTCTGTGAAGAATTTCCTCCTAATGTCCAAGCTAAACCTCCCCTGGTGCAGCTCAAGACCATGTCCTCTTGTCCTGTCACTGGCCGTCTGTCTGTCTAGACTGGCTGTCTGGGAGCAGAGCCCAGTCCCCACCTGGCTCCAACCTCCTTCCAGGGAGTTGTAGAGAGCGAGTTCCTGGCACTGCCACAGTGTACCCACTGTGACAGTTTGATTTTCTCTTTCTGGGCTCTTCTGCAGGAACCCACCAGTGCAGCAGTGCCTGGGCTGGCATGGCATGGCATGGCAGGGCCAGGAGGAGCCAGGCACGGAGAGAGAGCTGCCCTTACCTTGATGGTGGTGGTGCTACGCTCCTCGTACTTGCACTCACAGAGCAGGCAATAGGCCTCCACGTCATTCCCAGGCACTGGCATGGGCTCCACCACATGCAGGCAGTTGCTGCAGCACAAACAAACCAAGATCAGCAGCAAGACAAGGTGAAGGTGAAACCAGTGCTCTGTGGAAGGACATTGGGGTGACATTTTTGTGTGTCCCAGCTTTCCCGTCAGGCTGATAACATCGATCTGGTTTTAAGAGCTCCCCTCACAGCTCAGCTAGTCCTGGGATAGATGTCCAAGTGCCTTTTGCAGGGATCCAGTCCAGGTGAGGGGGACTGGAGGGTACACCTTAAATCTGCCAAGAGCCGTGGGTTAAGAAATCATCCCAGATTCCTCAATTTCTGTTTAAAAACTGCCCCTGGCTTGGGTTGAACATCACCCACCACAGCTCCCTCTGCAAAAACACAGGCAGGGAATCATCAGCTGGCACCTCTGGAGCATTGGTGACTTTCATGGACTGACCCCCCAGGCTTCAAGCCCAACTCACCAGTCCTTCTGGGACACATTCTTGTTGTAGATGTGCCCACTGATGTTCCGGTATGGGGGGCAGATGCACTTGCAGCGAATGTCCTCAGAGCTCTGTGGGGGCAGAGGAGCTGGTGAGGGAGGGAACACCCAGTTCTGCCATGCTCACCACCCCAGGCTGGGGACAGGCTGAACATCCCCTGGGACAGAGAACACTCCACCCCAGAGAAGACTTGCCTTCACTTTCCTTCTTCCTGCACTTTGACATCAGTACCTTCCCAGGTTTAACATGTCCCAAAACACCTCGGCCAATTCCAGCACCTCCAACCAGGTGCCTTTTGAACCAATTTTAAAATGCAAACTCCAAAGCCCAGCAGAAGGCAGGGCAGGGGCCACTGTCACACAAAGTAAATACACCATAAAAAAGACTCCTTATCTTTGCAAACATCCCCAGTTGCTTCCCTGCCATTCTGCCCTGCTGTACCCCTCCCCCGTCGTGCCCGACGCTGTCACCCACCTTGCTGGCCTGTGCTGGGGGGCACAGGAGGCAGCCCAGCAGCACCAGCAGCACCACGGGACTCACAGAATTCCGGGAGCACTGGGCAAACATCGTGGGAGCCTGAGGGAACAAAAACTCACATCCAGGATGGAGGATCTCATCTGAACGCAGCCACAACGAGGGAGTCTGACCTTTTTTTTTTGGCCTATTCACCTCAATGTTGCCCAGGAAGGAGGATTTTATCACAGCTGATGCCAGCCAGAAACTCCTGGGAACACTTTACACAGATCCCAAGAAACACTCCTCTCTGAAGAGCTTCCACACCCCCTACAAACACACATCCAAACTACCCAGCCCCGCAAAACCATTCCCGATTTCCTTACAGTTTGACTTGCACAAAACCTCCTGTTCTTCTCTTACTGCTGTGGAGCCCTGCAACAGGTATTTTGCTGCTGACAGTTGTGCTCAGTAAAAAATACAGAAGCAGGAAAAACATGGAGAAAGAGTGACTTAAAGATACAGACCCAGGAACACCACAGAGTGGTTTACAAGTGCCCTTGCAGCACACTGGGCCCTCACTGCTGTCATAAAGCTAAATAAACTTTTGTGGCATAAAAGTTAAATCACTCATCTTCTGATGCTCAAAAGTTTTGCTATTAAAGTATATTTGCCTGTCACGAGCCATGAGCCATGGGAAAGGAGTGGAATATTCCTAAGTACTCCAAACTGATTCCTAAATTTCCTTTATCCCAGGATACATGTTCAGTAAAATCCTGATTTTACAATTATTCCAAGCTGGCAGCTTGATAAATTCATTAATCACAGAACCCCAGAATGCTTTGGGTTGGAAGGGACTTTAAGGATCACCTCATTCCAGCCCCATGTGCAAGGATAAAGTTGTTCCAGAGATGTGTGTTTGCACAAGTCCATAAGAATATTAACTTCTCTGCACAAGGCCAGGCTGGCCTTGGCCAGGCTGGTGTTCACCCTCAGGGGCAGAAACGAAGGAGCAGGTCTTGGGGACCTTGAGACAGCTCAGAAAAGGCACTTCAGCAGAGCTTTACTTGGGGAAGGGAATTTACACTTCCATTAATCAGCTCCACTTTAATCCCACAGCTCTCTCCAGGTACTTCTACTCAGTCACCTGATGTTGATTCCATTGGGATTTACATCACTGCAAAATTCTTTGCTTTATCTTATGTCAGCACTATAAACTCACATAATGGATTACCAAGTTCCTTTCTTCTTTATCTAAACAAAACACCAGCCACTTCTAACAAGCCCAAACCAACCAAAATGCATTCCAGTCCTATCACATCAGCCCAGGATTTATTAACCCTTTGCACCAGAGTTTCAACAATCTCCTCAAACAATGGTCCTTTCCTGGCAGACTCTCTGCCCATCAGGGGTTCAGAGCCTCATCACAAATCTGGGGAACAGGACTGAGCTGAGCTGCACATCCCCCACTGTGAGTTTTCACTTTGGTTTGAATTTTTAACTCAACAGTGGGGCAGGTGCCTGGAATTGAGTTTTAGCCTCTCAATTGAATTAAGAACATCTGGACAACTCATAAATGCCGCAGGGGAAAACATGTGACCTGTTCTACCCTAAATAAAAACTCAGAATGGCATCTGGACAGAGTCCACCCACCGTGAACTGTGAAACACCCACAGCCACACAAAGGGTAATTAATCTGTGGTTCTTTCTAAGTCTGACAGCAAAGGGGCATGTGCACACGTGCCTTAAAGCTGTCGTGCTCCAGACAATCAGCCCAGCCCACAGCAGCCATCTGTCCAAAAGGACACCAAAAGGTGGTTAAGGTGAAGGTCCTGGGGCTGTAACTGGCTGCGGCAGCCTCCAGGAATGAACCCCTAGAATGATGCCCACACGCACCCACCCCGTGCTCCTCCCAGTAACCTCTGCATCCTGAACATCCCCATCCCTGGAAGTGTCCAAGGCCAGGTTGGACGGGGCTTGGAGCTACCTGGTCCATCTAGGGAAGGTGCCCCTGCCCAGGGCAGGGGGATGGCACTGGAGCTTTAGGGTCCCTCTCAACCCGAACCACTCTGGGATGATTCTGTGAACATCACCCAGAGCACTTCTAACACTGCGATGGATCCGGCCCCCTTTTCCACCATCTGTGCTCGAACTACTCCCGACACCGACCGGGTTCGCCTCATTCCCGCCGAAGGCCCGCGGATGCTCATCCCTCCGGGGGCTCCCACAGCCCGGCCTCCCGGGATGCCTCTGGTGATCCAGGCCACCCCCCTCACCGAGCTCCCCCGCAGCCGCGGGGGGTGAAGCGGAGCAGAGCCGTGAGGGGCCGGTCCCCGCTCAGCCCGCCCGGGCGCGGCCCCGCGGCCCCCCGGCCGTACCTGCCCCTCACACGGGCCCGCGCCGCCGCCACAGCCCCGGCCCCGCCCTGCGGGCCCCGCCCCCTCCCGGCTCCCGGCCAGCCCATTGGCTGCTGCGCGTGACGCTCATGACAGTCAGCAGCCTTGGCCAATAGAAAGGCAGAGGATCCGCCCCGGTGCTGAGGGGGGTGTGCGCCTTGTTCGCGCCGCGCCGCGGGGATGGCGGAGGGGGAGCGTGAGGGGTGGCGAGGCTCAGGGGGTGCCCGGGCGCTATTGCCGTAGCCGGGCGGTAATCGGCGGACGTGGCGCGGGCAGCTCCC
This sequence comes from Lophotriccus pileatus, assembly GCA_035583135.1. Taxonomy (NCBI): domain Eukaryota; kingdom Metazoa; phylum Chordata; class Aves; order Passeriformes; family Tyrannidae; genus Lophotriccus; species Lophotriccus pileatus. The sequence goes on from JAWWES010000076.1 coordinate 239,405, forward strand.
GCTGGGCTTCCGTCGTGGCGCTGGGCCGCTCCATCCTGGGGTTGAACCGCGGAACAACCCCGCTCTCCCCTTACTGCCCTATTTTCCTTCACAGCCTCGGGCTCTCCTCTCACACCCCGTTCTCCCCTCAGCCACTGCTCTCTCCTCACACCCTTGCTCTCCCCTCACACCCGTGCTTCACCCTCACAGCCCCGTTCCCCTGTCACAGCCCTGTTCCTCTATCACATCCCGCTTTCCCGTCACGGCCCCAGTCTCCATTCACAGCCTCGGACTCTCTCCTCACACCCCATTCGCCCTCACACCCGGTTGTCTCTCAGAGCCCCATTCCCCCTTCACACCCCGTTCTCCCCTCACACCCCGTTCTCCCCTCACACCCCGTTCTCCCCTCACACCCCGTTCCCCCTCAGCCTCTGCTCTCCCCTCACGCCGGTGGTGCTGCTGTGCCCATCAGGGGGAAATCCTGGGCCACAGTGGTGCCCTTGGTTATGTTTTTGGCTGATTTATGCTTATAGATGATATTGGTGATCCTCCAGGCTCAAAGGCTGCAGTCCTGCCATCAAGCCATTGTATTAGAGACCAGTGACTCATTTTGTCCTGTCCTTGTTCCAAAAGACATGCTGGGCCTTTCCAAGGCCATGGGGTCTAAGTTTGCCCAAAGAGAACATTCCTGGGAGATCTGGCTCTAGAAGTATCTCAGTTTTACCCCATTTTCTGTGTCTGCACCTTTCAGGTGTGCAAATACCCTTATCCTTGGACCTGCTCCCTGGGAGGCTCTGCTCTGCAGCTGAAGGCGTCAAGGTGATTCTCTAGCATTTTACTGGTTTACCTGGTGCAGATTTACCTGGTCTGTGGTGCTGGATAAAGTCAGGATCTAATTCTTTTTCAGGTAAAAAAATCCACTGATAGAAAGAGGGACCCAAACTTCTGGTTTAACCTATAGAAACAGAATCAATTAAGTTGGAAAAGACCTCCAAGTTCATTGAGTCCAACCTGTGACTAATCACCACCTGGTCAAACAGACCAGAGCACTGGGTGGCACGTCCAGTCATTCCTTGGACACCTCCATCACCTTCCCGGACAGCCCCTTCCTAAGTTTAACAACCCTTTCCAGGAGGAAATTTCTCCTGATGTCCAACCTGAACCTCCCCTGGTGCAGTTTGAGGCTCTTTCCTCTTGTCCTGTCCCTTGTTCCCCAGGAGCAGAGCCTGACTCCCGCCCAGCTCCCTCCTCCTGTCAGGGAGTTGGAGAGATACATTCAGCCAAAAATACATGGGAATCAGAGGGGAGTGTCTCTCTGGAAGATAGTTTTGTGTGTCTGATAGTTTTAACTTTATAAATTAATAACTAATTGAGACTGCTTGTTTTAGGGCTTGTAGAACATACTTGCTGTGGAGACTGCCAGGCTTTAAAACTGCTCCATGCCCCCAGTATGGGAATTGCCAATGTAAAAGTGTTTTCATAGAATCCCAGAATGGTTTGGGTTGGAAGGGACCTTAAAGCTCATCCCGTTCCATCTCTGCCATGAGCAGGGACACCTTCCACTATCCCACTATCCCAAGCTCTGCCCAACTGGACACTTGGACACTTCCAGGGATGGGGCAGCCACAGCTTCTCTACCCAACCTGTGCCAGGGCCTCCCCACCCTCAAAGGAAAGAATTTCTTCCCAATATCACATCTGGCCCTGCCCTCTGGCAGTGTGCAGGCAGTGGGAAACCATTTCCCCTTGTCCTGTCACTACATGCTCTTGTACGTAATAGTGTCAATAGTTTTCTCACCCCATTGCTGTAACGTGTAAAATCCTGGCCATGCCACGGCTGCATTCCCTCCCCACTCACTGGAGCCTGTGCAGGACTGTGACCTATGTCAGCTGGACTGATCCAAGGAAATATTCCATGAGAATAATCCTGGGTATTAGATGCACAAAGGACCTCTAATTCCTTCCTCCTACTCCAGCGTTGATGAGCGGAAGAACCTCTTTGGTGCTAACTCAGAGCAGAGCCCTGGGCCTGGCCAGACACAGTCAGTGCTGTGACAGGACTGAGTTTGTGCAGGTTTAAAAGCCACATGACCACAGGGATTTTCTGTTACTGACTTTCACCAGACTGGTGAGGAGGTATTTTTATCTCCTCTGACATGCCTGCTGTCACAGCAATCTGTTCTTCTGTGTTCTCTTGCAGCCCAGAGGTACATATCACTGCTCCTTGTGGAGCTGGAGGAGGCTGAATTGACACCTGGAGGAAACAGCTTGAACTGGTGACAAGATACTGGAAAATGCCCTTTGAGGAGGCAAAGAAAGGGCCCAGTCAGCTAAGAGACTGCGATGGTTGATTGGGAAGGGGAAGCCCTCAGGCCTTGGTTTCAGGCCTAGTCTCTGGAGGGCATGCTCTCCCACCCTG
>JAWWES010000076.1:241930-265961 GCA_035583135.1 Lophotriccus pileatus
CATTCTTGTAAACATGTGTAAACAACATTAAACCCAGGATTTTTCCATCCTGTGTGTGTGGACTCACTGCCACAAGAGACCACATGCAGAGATCAGGTTTTTTAGGTGAGTGCCTTAAAAATGGACCCAGTCAGTACAAGATGAGCTTGAAAGTTGCATTTCAGTTCAAGTCCCTTTTCCAAGAGTCTGGTTTCCAATTCCTTGGGTGGGGGGGTGAGCTGCATGTGCATTTCCTGCATAGTGATGGAAGGGAGATCTCACACACACCTCCAGGAGACCATTTGCTGTTCCCTTCCTTGTGGTCTTCCCCTATCCAGAAACATTTTTGCCTGTCCCAGATAACTGGGATGCAGCAGGCTCAGTTATCTTCTGGAAGTCATCCCTGTCACTGTTTTTAAAGCCTAGCAGCAGTGGCAAAAGAGAGTTTGCCTGGAGGAGGAGGATTTGCTGTTTTATTTCTTCCTACCTGTTGCTCAGCTTTGTGCTCATTCCCAAGTGTTTCATATTTCCTGAATTTCTTGGTGTGTCTAATGCAGGTCCCTTCAAAAACTTTTCCAGTAGTAGGTCCAGAATCCTTACTGAATTCCCAATAATTTGGGTTGACTTTAGCCACTGACCTGCAGGGATCTAGGACTAACACAGTGGTCTGGCAAGAGGCTTCAGCCTACTTTGGAGACCTTGGGATCAGCAATGGTGTCGTGGGGCTGTTTGTTCTCCATTTCTGCCTTTGCTGGCAGCAGACAGGTGAGAGGTGCCTCAGAGGAGCCTCCCATGGGCCAGTATCCTGGGAACAGAAATTCCTGTGGCATGGAGGGAAAGGGAATCGGAGATCAGCACAGGAAACAAAGAAACACAAACGTGCAAAAGAGCAGAAGGACATCAGGTCTCGTTGTTAATGCCCTGAACTGTCCCTGTCCCCTTACCCACGTAATGAGGCCTTGCTGGCACTCGTGGTGTCAGTGCCTGAAGGACAGGTGACATTTTTGTTAACAAGGCTGAGGACACACAGGAACAGCTTGTCCTTGTTCTCTGTGGACACGGGTGTGGGTGACAGCACTGCAAACCTTCTTCTGGCACAGCGCTGGGCTCATATCACCTGCCATGTGTTTCAAGGGCAATTTATTTTAAATTGTGAACTAATGGATTGACTTGTAAATGTTCTAGAAATACGTCCTGCCATTATAAAAACATCCTATAATTCAGGGAGGATACATTTAATTCTTCACCTGCAACAAGATGATCTGGTCTTTGTATTAAGAGCAAAATGAAATGCTTTGAGAATTGTAAACAGACAAGAGAAGATTCAAAGGTGCTTGGGCACTGGGCCAACCTACAGGGCTCTTCCTTGTGCAGGGTGGTTGGTTAGACCAAGAAACAGCAATTCTTCTCTTTTTGCTGTCAGCTCCCTTACAACCCCAAGGAAGTGGTTTCTGGTGCTGTGCCTCAGTTTTCTCAATTAAGTGGTCCTCAGCAGTGCTGTGAGGGTGGCTGAAGAGCTTGTGAGGATCACAAGATGTGCTTGTGAGGGTGAGTTCTTGAGGGCTTCTCTCAACATGAAAGACCTGATGGTCTTCAAAAGCCATGTAGAGGCCTCATGGAGATTTGTAGCACAACAAACCCTGTCAGTCAGAGGCAGGAGCAGCTGGTGTGTGCGTGGGAGTTGACAGAAGATGTGGCTCTCCCAGCAGGCTGGACTCTGATAACCTGGGAGATCCAGTGTCACTGTGTGTGTCACAGTGTCACTGTGTCTCCTTGGGTCATGCACAGACAGGATGGTGTTGTGAAGGACCCTCTGTCAACCGTGACCTCCCCTGGGATGGGAACAGAACAACCATTAATGTACCAGCCATGGGAGGGTAAATATGGACCATGGAATTTGGTGTTGGGTTTGTGGCTCACAGTTGTGCAGCAGTCGAGTTGTGATGCTGAGGAGACCTGGGGTGTCTCTCAGGGTGGTGAGGGAAAAACAACCCAGACATGGCTGATGCCCCAAAGGGCTCCACTTTTGCTTCTCCACCTTAATTGTGTTTAACCATTTCATAGGCTGCTTCTGCCCCTAAATTGCAGACCATTGCTGATATAAATAATCACAAATTATGTGCCACAGGAGTTTTAGCTTGGACATTAGGAAGAATTTATTCACAGCAAGAGTGATTAGATGTTGGAACAGGCTGCCCAGGGAGGTGGTTTAAGACTGGACGTGACTCTCAGTGCTCTGGACTAATTGACACGATGGTGTTTGGTCAAAGTTTGGACTCCATGATCTCAGAGATCTCCAACGCAACTGATTCTGGGATTCTGTGAAACAGGATGGCTGAGGAGAGAGGCCTTGTCCGAGTTCAGCCAAGCCCCTGCAGTGCTGAGACCAGAGGAGAGAGTGGCTGCACCCCAGGGCACTGCTCTGGCCATGGGCCCACACTGCTTCCCTCTGCCTGAGCTCTCTGTGCTTTCCCAAATAAACAGAGGCCTCATTAGAGGGAAAAGGGAATTCTCTGGTGCCACAGGTATTTTCTCAAGAGCTGATGCTCTGTCCTGGAGCCTGGGAGCCTGTTGTGGTGGTTCAACCCTGCTGAACTACATGGGAGCTTGAGCAGTAGCCTCCTGGGATGGAGGTTACTCTATTGGAATGGGCAGGGAACATGCTCTGACAGAGCTGGGGCAGATAGAGACTTCACAGAGCCAGCCCCAAAATGCTTTTCACCTTCCAAGACAGTGGTGTAGAGCACTGCCTACAGCAGAGACATAGCCCTTTTGGGTGTGTAGATGTCTGTGAAGCACCAGTGACACCCTTCCTGCTGCCTTCCCACTAATGTGGGATGTGGGGGAAGAGGGGAAGGGATAAAATCAGGCTGGTTGTGGCGGATCCTGTTTGTGAGAGTGAGTGGCCACAGCCTCTGGTGACTCCTTCACTCTGCACCCCGTGGGCGTCCCTGGCAGTCTGTCTCCCTCCTCCTGACTTGGCAGAGGAACCCTGCAGTTGGCACTCCTTTCAGTGACACCTGATTCAGCCAAAAATAAGCTTTTCCAAGATTTTTGATGGAGTTGCATGAAACACCAGAACATTTATGCCTTAAATGTATTTTTGGCCTCAGGCCTGACAGGGCTTGGTTTTGCCTTCTATGGTCATGCAGGAGGGCTGCAGTGATCCCAGCCCAGCTCACACTGGGATCTGCTCCTTAAATCTGGTCAGCTTGGAGCTGTTGAGCTGGGCTGGTGGTCAGGGATCCCTGCTGCTTCCAAGTGGATGTCCTGGTTTAACCCCAGCTGGCAGCTCAGCCCCTCACTCACTCACCTGCTCACTCACTCACCCGCTCACTCACCCCCCTGCAGTGGGATGGGGGGAGAATCAGAAGAGTAAAAGTGAGATAACTTGTGTGTTGAGATAAATCAGTTTAATAAGTAAAGCAAAACCCCTGCACTCAAACAAAGTAAAACAAGGAATTCATTCACTACTTCCTAGCAGCAGGAACAGTGGGGGAGAATTTTCCACGTGAGATCAAGGAAGTCTCTCCTACAGCTGTAGTGAAATACGTGTATTATGATCAATTAAAGAGACATATTACAGTCATCTGACATCATTGGTGTCACCCCAGCTGTGCTGAAATGAGCCCAAACTGTTGTGTTTCCAGCTGGGGACTCCTCTCCAGGAAGGATTGCCTGTGGTGTGGGGTTTCCCTGTACGTGATCTTTTCAGGTCAGCCTTGCTCCCCAGAAGGCAGTGACACTTTTGTTCAAAAATATTCCATCCTGTCTAAATTAATCTTTTTGTTGCTAATCTGGGGAGTAATGAGATCATGGCATGGCAGGCGGTGCTCTCATCACACATGGGGGTTGTATTAAAAATAGACATTAAAACAGAATTTCTTGGGCCCTTTCAAACTGATCCTGGCCCTTTGTCAAGAGATGTCCACGCTTTGCCTCCCCCAGCATTCCTCCCTCCTTGGAATCCTGCTTCCCTCACGATTTTTTGATTAGTATCGCTTGCTGCCATAGATATTATTTCACCTTCCCCTTCTCTGTATACCACTGCAGCCACAGACCAGGACAATCCCTCATCCCGGTCTCAGCAGGGCAGGAGGGGATAATGTTGCTGACAGAAGACTACAGAAGGCAATTAACAGCCTCTCAAGCAAGTAGGCCCTGATTGGATACAGGTTATTCCTTACGAAACAAAGAGCCATTCCATAATCACAGAATCCCACAATTGTTATGGTTGGAATGGACCTCTGGAGATCATCCAGTCCAACCACCCTGCCAAGGCAGGGTCATCTGGAGCAGGTGACACAGGAATGCATCCAGGTGTGTTTGGGAGATCTCCAGAGATGGAGACTCCACACCCTCCCTGGGCAGCTATTCCAGGGCTCTGCCATCTTCCTCGTGTTGAGGTGGAACTTCCTGTGTTTTAGTTTATGTCCACTGCACTTCATCCTGTCACTGGGCACCACTGAAAAGAGTCTTGGCACCATCCTCTGACACCCACCCGTGAGATACTTATATCACAGAAACACTTCTCAAAGAGCCTTCTTGGAGGGGAAAATAAAGGAGGGCCTTGGCACAGAAGCTGCTCTGCATTTCTGCTGTGGTGGCTTTCTGCTTGGGCAGGATTATTTCAAGAGTAGGTTCCAAGTGGTATTTTTTGTTAGGAGTGGCCGGTGTGGATGTGACACATCACACCTGAGTGCCTCCACATCACCAAGACCGTGCTGGATGGTTCTGAACTTCTGGCTCTGCAGAACAAATGGTCCCATGAGCAGTGGGAATGAGCCAAAAATCCTGTTTCCCTCCATTGCTGTTTTGGACTCAGTGTAATGCAGAGCAAGACTCAGCCCATGGCTGTAGGTGTGAGGAAACCCTGTGGAGGGAATTTGCCCTTTCTGTGGAAACATGGGTGTTCTGCACTGCTGGGAATCACAAACCACCCAGAGCAGCCTTTGCGCAGGGAGAAGGACCAGCAAGTATCTGGCTCTGGAAGATACTGGTGGGTTACTGGGAAGTGCTGGTAGGTGATGGGAAGGCTGACACCAACATCAGTGAGTGCCCAGCATCTCCTGAAGCTCCTGAACCTGCTGCAGGGAGGTGGAGTCTCCACTAGAGCCTTGCTGCTGGCCTTGAAGCAGTCCAGAGGTGGTGGGAGAGCTGGAGAAACTCCATCTGCTCCAGAGGAGCAGAGGGGGCTCTGCATTGCTCAGTGACCCACCAGCCTGCCCACCCTTACAGAGCCAGGCCTGTCTTGCTGGTGCTGAGCTGTTTACTCACCCCAGGCTCCCTCCAAACGCCTGCCCTGGCCTGACAGGTATCTCGTGGGTGGCAGTGCCCATCCCAGTCCCCCTCCCAGCTGGCCCTATTTCTGGAGTTCAAATGTTGGCAGGTAGGGGAGGTGAGACATTTGAAGCACGAGGGCCTGTCGCCGAGGAGGGGGAGGGATATTTATCTGAGCTGGTGAAACTTCTTGTCATTGCCCAGGGTTAGGAACTCTGCACATGTGTTCTGAACCATCATTCCAGCCCACCAGTGGGCTTGTTATTCAGGACAAAGCAAACAAAGCGTTGTTTAAGTGGGAAGAGGGATTTCTACCTGAATAAATTATACCCAGTTATCACCACCTGAATGGCAGTCACATGCCAAGGGCTGAGATAACATCACTCCCTCTGTAGTTCAACAGGCTCCTTTGGCTTTTCCAGGCACACAGGGGAAGCCACTCAGCTGTGGGTCAGATGGGCAGAAATCTCTGCTTGGTGATTTAAAGAGGTTTCTGTTACTGCCTCATTCCTTCTTCTGCCTTATCTACAGAAAGCTGCTGCTGGTGACCTGCAGTTGCTCAGCAGGAACTTTGCTGTTTCATCTTCAGTGGTGGTTTCCCCAAACTCTTGGATGAGGGCCCAGGGTGTGCTGTGATTCCCCCTTAGATCTCTACAGTTCTTCTACCTTAAGTGCAACAGAAACAGGGGAAGTTCTCCTCAAATTTGGTCTTGCTGTGATGGGCAGATTTCACAGCCCCTCCCCAGTATTGGTGACTCTTTCCTTAGTGGGGAATGCTCATGACAGGTAATAAGGGATGGCCAGGTAGCCCATAGGATTGGCAGCCAGCTCTGCAAGGTGATCATACAAACCATTCCATTTTTATTGCTTCCTCCCATGAGAGCCAAAAATACCTGTGCAGGTACAGTGCTAGAAGAGTTTGGGCTCGGATTAGAGACTTCAGAAGTCCCTTCTCTGTTGTGATTCTGTGTTTTATAACACAGACATGACTCAAGGCATTGCACAGAGACCAGTGACTAGAGGAGCACCCCTCTGTAGGTGCTGGTCCAGAATGGATTTATTTCTAACCCAAAGCAGGTAATACTTAGGTGTCTCTCCAGATTCACCTCCTGTATGGCCAAAAGCAATCTCATACCACTCAGGCCAGACATGGTATGACAGGCACACCTGCCTTGAGCACTCACCCCCCAGGTAACCCACAGCCCAAGTGGCCCCAACGGTGCTGCCACTGCCACCAGCCATCACAGCTGCTGGAAACCAGGTGCTTCTGCTGGCTGAAGGTTCTCTTGCTGAGACCCAGGAAAACCCTGACACAGTTGAGAGAGCCAGGGCTGGAGCACCAGAGCTGCTGGAAAAGAAAGGTACTTCATTTCATTGTTCTTTCTGCTCCTTAGACAAACATTTCAATGCAGGAGGACCTTTTAATTCACTAGAATTTGCCCATGTGTGCCATTTCTTCCAAAGTCAGTCCCTTTCTGGGGAGCCTTAGGTCTTTCCACAAGGCTGACCAGACACTGTGTGTGTCCAGTCCCTTCTGGGGAGAGGAATGAATTTATTCATGTGCCTCAAAGGGCTGGTGAAACACCTGGTGCTGGTCACTCATGTGAGCGATACCAGGAGCAGGAAGGGGCAACTGGCAGGACGTTGATGGCAGCTTGTTTGTATTCTGAAGAATACAAGGCTGGAGACACATGACACCAGAGCAGAGAAGGATCCATGTCCTCCGGGCTCTCACCTCCTCTAGCACCCAGAGTGGTGGCCATGGTTCTGCACACTCCTGGAGGAGAGCCTGCCCTGACCCCTAAGCTCTTCTTTTCTTTTGGGCAAGTCCTGCAGGGCCATGGTGCCCACCCATCCACTCACCAATTAGTACCAGCTCCTTGTGACACTGGTCAGGTCACCCTCCATGTGCCACCCAAACACCAGGTCACACCTCTGAACACTGAGGGCAGCACCAACGAAAGGTCCAGTGGGGAAAGTGCGTTCATGCTCCTCTGACACGGAATCACAGAATCATTTAGGATGGAAAATAACCTCTGAGATCATTGAGTCCCCCCTGTGCACTATCCCCACCTTGTCCCCCAGCCCAGAGCACTGAGTGCCACGTCCAGTCCTTCCTTGGACACATCCAGGGATGGGGACTCCACCAGCCCCCTGGTCAGCCCTTTCCAATGCCTGGTCACCCTTTCCAGGAAGAAATTTCTTCTGATGTCCAACCTGACTCTCCTCTGGCACAGCTTGAGACCTTTTCTCCTGAACACAACAAAGCTGCAGGGGTGGCTGCAGCAGGACCTGTCTTCATCAAAGCTGATGGAGCCCATATGATCCTCGGTGGTGATGGGAGCACAGCCAGTGCTTTACCCTGAACCCCTCTCTTGCAGTGGAACATTTCTCTGACCAGAAAACCAGCCCCTCTCCGTGTGCTCATTCAGGCACTGGCAGCTGAGCCTGAACAGAGGTCAGAGCTTCAGCCAGGCTCAGCTTTCCTGCTCCAAACCAGAGGCTGTGACAGTGGTGCTGGGCAAACAGGAAAGAGAGGGGAGGGAGCAGAGTGGGGAGTGAGTCTGTGCCCCTTCCCTGCAGCCTTCTCCCACTGCAAAGGTGTTTATCCTAGTGACAAGTGCTGTGGGCCTTTCATAACTGCTGTATTAGCAGAGGATCAAGTGGCACTTAATGGGAGCAGTCTGCCTCATGAAGTGTGATGGAAAAGGTCACCAGGGTCGAAGGGAAAACATTTGCAGTAGGCTGACACAAGCCTTGGCTTCTGCTTGACAACAGGTGTCAGTTTTATGGGCTGCCCGCCCCATCCAGCATTTTTGCTGCTCTCTCTCCATCCATGTGTTGGCTCAGTGTTTTGCACTGGCTCCATGGAGCATCTGCTGAGCTCCGTGGGTGGCACACAGGGAATACAGCCTGCTGCAGAGTGCAGGGAAAAGGTGATTTGAGGCCAAAGTGTTGGCTTCTGAATGAGGGAAAACCAGGGAGTCAGGGGCGTGGCAATGCTTTGTTGTGAAACTGCTCCAAGCCAAATGGGCTGGTTGACCATGGCTGGGCTCTTCAATGGCACAATAAACAGCTTCTTTCCTCAAGGCTACTGGTTTTGCTGGGTTTTGTCTCTTCCTGCTGTTGGACCTTCCTTGGGTTTGCTGAAATGAGGTTATTTGGTCTCAGCCAACCTACAGTTTGAACACCTCCAGTTTGTCCAAGCCAGCTGAGATCTTACTACTGCCCCTGACAAGCCTGTCCCTGGAGTCAGACACATATTGATTGCTTTTGCCTGTCTTCTCACCCTCCTCTCCTGTTGCTTGTGGTGTCCCATCTGTCTTACATGTTTTCATTTGGGACAATACGAGGTGTTCAACCCAGGCCAAGTTGCTGATGACAAGCTAATTAAAGACCAAGCAAGGGAGGAGCAGCCTAATGAGGGAGCAGTGGGAGGAAGGGCTGTTTGCCAGGACTGTGCTGTGACACTCTGGCTCAGTGGAGCTAATTGTGTGTTGTAATTGATGGTCCAGGGGAGCCATTTCCCACACAGACTGTAGGGTAGAGTAACAGAGACCTGTTTCCATGGCATGTTCTGGGAGGCTGTGATGGGATCACAACTTCCCAGCTCCAGTTCTTCCTCTAGGGGTGAATCCTTAGCTTTAACATGGGGTTACACTGTCCTACACCTCTGCAAATATGTGATCTTGGCTGTGTCCGTGGAGACAAAAAGCCTGGAGCAGGAGGGACATCTCAGGACTAGCAGAGGTCAGGCTGAAGGTCCTGTGCTACCCAGCAGCCCTGACCACAAAACAGAATCACAGAATCATTTAGGATGAAAAGACCTCCAAGATCATCAATTTCAACCATTTACCCAGTGCTGCCAAAGCCACCAGGAACCCCTGTCCCTAAGCAGCAGAGACACATGTTTTTTGGACATTTCCAGGGATGACTCTGCCACTGCCCTGGGCAGCCTGTGTCAGTGCCTGACAACCCTTCAGTGAAGAAATTTTTCCTAATATTCAATCTAAACAGGCCTTGGCCAGTTCACCTTCCTGCAGTGTACAGCACACAGAGAACAATGACCAGTGTGAAAGGGAGGTGGATTCTGGCACTGGCTGGAGTAGGTGATCTACTGGATCATTTCTTTTGGAATGTGTGTGCTGGGGACTCACAGGTTACCCCTTGTACTCACAGGGAGTCAGCACAAACAGCCAAGCCCTGCAGCTGGTGCTGGGGCTGCTGACAGAGCTGTTAGCAGGGCACTGCTCTCGGCGCCCACCCCCTGTCCTCTTCTCCCACTTCATCCAAATCAAAAAAGCGAGGCAATTCTTCACCTCTGGGGGATGATGGAGTGTGAGGAAACACTCATTTATGAGTATGAAGAGACTTTTATTTCATTTTACTTGTTCCCATGATGGATTTCTTTTCTGTATGGTGGCACTGAGATGTCTTTGATTCACAACCAAATCACTCAGTGCATCTTACCAAACACTGAGAAATTATTGAGAGCCTCTGCATGCTCTCTGTAGCTCTGAAAGGGACTGTGGACTGTAGGGCAGTTGTGTTGGGCCTTGTGTGTCTTGTCCTAAAGTCTGGAGAAAGATTTTTCTAGTAGTTGCCTCAGGAATGCTCATTTCTCAAGTTCAACCATGCAATAGTTCTGTGCTTCCCACCTCCTCAGGGAACAGCCTGGGAATTCCTGGTCCAGCAGAACATTCCTAACCAAAAGGCACAGCACAAGGGCTGTGTTGTAGCAGTTGTGTTTGGCACAGGCTCTGCCAGGGATCTGTTTGCAGGGAAAGCTCCTGTCCTTGGAGCAAAGTGCCCAGGGGTGTCAGAGGGTGCACAGAGCCGTCTTCACACTGCCCCTGCGACCTCTCCTCACAGCTTCTAAAATTCCTCTCACCAAGGAGGGTATTTCTTCATTATCAACACCTGCTCTGCTGGCAGCTTGATTGTCAGCCAGGTGCTGAGGGAGGAAGGGACGCCTCTTGGGTCACAGCTCTCCACATTCTCGATCCCAAGTCAGCACAGCTGTGAACCCCAAGACAGCTGTGGTGATTTTTAGGCCCCAGAGCACCCAGCAGGTCCCAGTGAAACGCTGCTGGGGAGAGGTGCACAGGTACAAGCACAAAAATAAGAGAGATATTCAGCTCTTGGAGAGTGTCCAAAGGAGGGCAATGAAGATGGAGAAGGGCCTTGATTTGAAGCTGTGTGAGGATACTGATGGCCCTTGGTTGTTCAGCTGGAGGAGACTGAGGGAAGACCTCACTGCAGTTACACCTTCCTGGAGAGGGGCAGACAAGGGGCAGGCCCTGGTGTGACACTGCCTTGTTCTCTCAAATGAGAGCACTGAGGTACCACAGCTCCCTCTCCATTGCTGCTGCTGGGCTGGGACAGGGGGGCCCTGTCGTGCTGTGCACAAAGTTCACCACAGGCTGGCAACTGAAAGAGAATGCCCAAGGGTTGGGACAACAAATTGCCAAAATAACTGCAGAGCAAGTCACTCCCAACTGGCATTTACTGCAGCCAAGAGTTTCGGAGTTCAGTGTCCCCTGGCCATTTGTCCTCCCAGACGTCGTTCCTGACCTTAGAAAAGGCCTCTGAATTTGAGTGGCAGAAACTGTGACACCATGTTCCCTTAATAAAATAAATCTATGGGTGCTCTGTCAGACCCTCTGCCTTATTATTCTAACTAGGAGTCTGTTCTGGCCAGATCTGAGTGTTAAAAATCCTCTGACATTGTCTTTATGGACAGTTATTCCCTTGGTCATCCTGTCACCTCATCCCTTCTTTTGGTATTTACCTTTATATGGTATTTATCAGTTTTTTTCACCCATCTCTCTTCTGTTGGACTGAACAAACAAACCTCACTCTATTTTAATACAACTTGCCCTCCACTACCTGAGCAGCCCATGGTGCCATCTCCACCCACCCTCCTGCTTGAGCAACAACTTCTTCAAGTTGTTCTTGAACATGAACAAGGGGCAGTGTCCCCTAGATTCTGGTGGAGGCCTCAAAAATTGACATCAAAAGCTGGCACTGGTATTTCCCTGGCAATACTTAGCAGCTTGTGCTGGAACTGCAGGTAGAATTTTCCTTCCACTGCTTCCATGGTAATTTCCATTTGTGTGTCCTTTGTTCCCAGTAAGCTTTGTTTTAATTTGCCATTATTATTATTATTTAAAACAGAGGCTTCACACATTCTCACCCTCTCACCACTGCAGAGTGAATCCATTTCATCTTTTTTTTGGTCTAGATTTGTTCACTGTTTATTTTAAGGAGTTCTGTTCTACCTAGGCTGATGTTTGTCAGTTCTTACTCAATCACTTAACCTGACTTTGCAAACAAAGCAGGTTGGAAAAGACATAAAACCTGGTAAAACATCCTTTCTCAAACGCATCAGGACAAGAAATTCTGACAGAATCTGAAGGACTGAAGCTGTGAAGGGAGTACAACATGAAATTAAGGTAACAGAAGAAAAAAAACCCAGTATTTTGTTTGCATCTGTGTTTGGTGTGGAGGTCCCTATGCTTGGGTCTCTTATTTGTGAGTGTCTCCACTGGAGTCTGCCTCAGACTGAAGCCTCAGAAAGTTATGGAACATCGAGATGGAAGCAAATCAACACATTTCAAAGACCAGGTAGTTGAAAACCTGCCCCAATGCAGGGATGAAACATCTGAACTTCTGTCTTACACTCAAAACTGACTTTGCACCCTGACAAAGCCTTGGGGATCAGAGTCAGGCCCCTGAGTGCAGCAATGGGTCCTGGTGGCCCTGGCAGGAGTGGTATTTTCATGCCACCTGTGCAAGGTCAAATGAACTCGATCACCCCCAGTTTCTTCCTCACTAAATGCAGATGGAAACAACGTGTATCCCTCTGAGAACATCAAATGTGCTCCTTTAATAAGCCAGAACTACCCAGTTATTAATGACAGGTGATATCAGACTGCAGCATGGCAGCAATTCTTCACATAGCCTTAATGACAGACTTTCTGGTAAGCAAAACCATGAGAAGACAAATGTTGCCAGGAATCCTAAAGCCCTGACTCTGACATGCTGAGGTTTGGAAGCTTCAAATTCAAAGCTGCCTCATGGGAGATGGTTTGTCAAGATGGTTTTTGACTCACGAATTCTTTCAGCAGTGTTTACCCTTCCTCAGGTCATGCCATGCTGACACACTGTCACTCTACCTTCACCTTGGTGTCTGCTCTATTCATGTTTGTTGCCTCCTTTTAGCCCTTTATCCATTTCCACACCTTCAAAGAAAGCAAGTTCCCTCAGTTTTGGCCTGGTAACTGTACACAGAAACTTCATTATCATCTCATGTTATGCTCAAAATCAGCATAATATTCCACCTGCCTGGAAAGGACACAGAGGTTCAGGTGGATGCCAGGTTGGAGATGAAGCAGCTGTGTGTGCTCATCATAAAGCTAAACTGGGAGATGTGTGGCCAGCAGAGCAAGGGGTGGCCACAGAGGGGGCAGGGACAAACACTTCTCGATGCTGTCGAATTACAACAGGCAGTGGTCATGAATTCTATCATAGAAGGTTCAGGTTGGGCACTAGGAAAAGGCTTCTCCAGGAAACTGGTGCAGGCCTGGGACAGGTCATCAGAGAGGGGGAGCCTGCATCCTTGGGGGAGTATGGGGTGGTTGATAAGACTCAGTGGAAAAGCTTTGGCTGCTCCCATCTGGTGTCCCAGATGGGCCTACCCTGAGTGGGGAGAATGGACTGGGGACCTCCAGAGCCCCCCTTCCCTGCCCCCTGTGTGGCTCAGTGACCATCAATGACCCAGCTGCAGCTCTATTTCAACTGCCAGGCCAGGTGACTTTCAGGTTCTCCAGGACTGAAAGGCTGCCCAGGGCAGTGGTGGAGTCCCCATCCCTGGAAGGGTTCAAAAAACCCATGGATGTGGCACTCGGGGACATTGGTTAGTGGTGGACGTGGCAGTGCTAGGGAAATGGTTGGACTCAGTGATCTTAGAGGGCTTTTCCAGCCTAAATGACTCCGTGATTCCATGATTCTGTGGCTTTGCTTGTACCTGACCTTGTCTGACCGCTGTGACCTTGCAAGTCTGGAAACAACACTTAGGGCAATGTGATGTGGCAAATATCAAGCCCTTTTGAATGAATACAGCAGAGAAATAAATCCTGTAGGCCTCAGCTGCTCTGTGGAGATTCACAGCTTTCTTGCCACCTTCTGACCAGCTCTGGGATCTGTGGATGGCTTGTCTGATACACCACAGAGCTGAGTGTTGATGAACATTTCCTGAGTGAAACGTTTAAGGAGCTGTTCTACTCACTTTGAAAGAGGCTTCAATTCATTGAGCCATGTAATGTGAACCTGGAGCCATCCTTCTCCTTTCATCCTGCGGTTGAGCTCAGAAATCAGCTGACATAGTTAAGCTGACAGTCATTAGATTTATATGCCCTTTGCTTCTGGCATTCTGTCCTGTCTGAGGTGGCACTTTGGGTCTGGTGACCTTTGTGGCATGTGGCAAGGCCAGAGTGTCTTGGCTTCTGCCTCAGACGGCTGTGGCTTGTTCTTTAGGGAAGTTTATTTCTCCGGGATATGCTCATCAGTCAGCCATGCACAGGTTCTATTTTTGCAGGCATACCTAGAGAGTCAGGAAGGAGGCCAAAACCCTTCCAGAGAAGACAAACTGCACATCTCAATGTCCTTATCAATGAGATGTATGTTCAGAAGCTATTAAGGAGATACAAATTGTCCAGCAGGACAAATAAAGAAAGAAAACAGGGACAAGAGAAGCACCTGGAATATGAGAGAGCCACGTAGAAGATGATGGATAGATGGGAAAATACTACACCAGGAAGAGAAAGCTGTGTTTTTAGTGTAGATATATGGGACAGACAACTAAAATTGTTGTCTGTCCCATGTATCTACATATATCTTTGAAAGATGAACATGTGGACAAACCCCAGAAATTTTGTCTTCATATGCTTACAGAAGGTGAGCAGCAGCAGTTAATGGTTTATTTGGTTGTCCCTGCTTTTTGGAGCTCCTTAGTTTTCCTCTGTATCTCCCTGGGCTGATGGGAGTGTTCTCTGTGCTGGATTGACCCTCCTGCATCAGCAGCTCCCACTTTGCTGCTGCCAGTCTGGAGTGGGATCCAAGTTCTTCAGTACTGCGATGGGAGGAGTGGTAAGGATGGCCAAGGGAGCATCTCACTGGTGCATTCCTTCTCCCAGCGAGGACTGGGAAACTGTCAGCTGGCCCAGACAAGCCAGAGGGAGGCTAAAGGGATATTGAGAAGCACAGGTCAGACATTTCAGGTGATAAATGTGCGAGGTTTCCCCTTCTCTCTTCCACCATGGGCTGCCCAGACAGCTCAGCCCCCTCAGAGTCATTGTGGGGGGAGAAACCTTCACTCTGGTTCCAACCCCTTCAAACTGGACACATTCACTGAGTGCAAAGAGAGGAGTGAGTGGTGAGTGTAAAATGAGATATGCCTGGAAAATAAGCTGAATGAATCTGAAGAGCATATGAATGAGAGCATGACCCATTCACTGTCATGGTCATAGACAACTCTGAACCACCCAAGGCTGTGAGCCTGTCGGTCAAAGAGATTGACAAGGATATGCTGGACTCTGCAAATACCCAAACTACAGGCCATTTGCTTGCCCTTCAGCTTCCCCCAGAGCAGCAGAGCAGGTCTGTCTAAATGCAGGGTTAACCAGGGCCTTTGCATGGGTCTGGTTTCCTCCTGCTCAGCTCCTGGCACTGGCACTGTCTGCCCCAGCCGCCCTTCCCAGAACATGGTCCTGCCTCATCCATCACAGCTCTGACACAGGATCCGTCTGTGACACCCACTCCCACCTTCCTCCCTTCTCCCAGCCCAGCTGTGACGTACCAGCACCCCTGACATTATCCTGCTCCTTTCCATGATCCATCATCCATCCATCCATCTCCCTTGAAAAGTGACCTGCTTACTATGTCCCTGCGCCCTTCCACTCGGAGCCTGCCTGTCTGCCCTGCCAAGACCAGCAGAACATGCTTGGGGGTGGAAATACAGAGAGTGTGTGACTGTGTGTCACTGTGTGTCACCAAACCGAGACAGAAAAACCAGCTCCTGGGCACTGTCAGAGACCAGTTGTAAACTGGGATCATCCACCAGTTCCCATTCAGAGGCTCTGCCTTTCCCAGGCAGTTCCAAACTCAGCTGTGCTGTAGGGAATAGCATTGCAATGAGGTGATAAAAATCAGTGTGAGACATGAAAAGAGGGAAAGGTGATTTTATATTAGAACAAAAGGTTTTCATTCACTCAGACTCATATGCATGTACCCATTAGGGCCAAGATGTATCCCAGTGGTCTTCCCAGCATGCAGGCACTGGGAGATGTGCATCCGGGTGATTCCAGTGTTGTCAGGGAAAGCTCTGGGTACTTAGTACCTGTTAGGTCTGGATGCTTTGAACTGAGATTACTTGAAAAATGAAGTTTTGCATCTTCAGGGGCCTTGAAGTACTGTCAGTGATTTCATCATCTTTGCCTGCCAGGACCAGGCCACATGGAAGTCTGAACCTCACCTTTGGTGCCTGGGCATTTCCAGTTCTGGGCTTGTCTCATCAGAGAAATAACTGGCAAAGGGAGACCCCCATGGTTGGGTTCAAAGCTGGTTCAGCTTCACATCATAGCAAGGAACTACTTTGGCAAAGATTTCTGAGATCTTCCTCGTTGCAGCTTTGATCCTAAAAAGAATTACTGCCTGCGATGCTTTTAGAAATTCAGTGTTAGTGTGAAAAGCAAGGCAGCAGTTGCACCTGCAGGGATGAACCTGGATGAAGACTGCTGTGAAAGGGAGCATTGATTGATCTACTATATAAGCTCAAGGAAGGAAATAGCACAAGAATCAAATAAAATTCCTTGTGAAAAGTCTTGCAATGTTTTTGAAAAGTTAAGACAGTGGGATCACAGAGATTCATCCTAGAGTCTGAGAGAAGGTAGAGAGATGTCTCAAGACATCTCAGAACAGAATTTCCCAGCAAAAATGGACTTTCCTCTTTAGTTTCAAGTGGCACATTTGTGAAATGGTACAAATTTTCCTGTCTCATGCTGGGGAGTGAGAGGAGAGGGAGGTAAATCCCTCTATACTTGACTGTCTGCCTGTCCCTTGCTCAGAGCCTTCTCTTCCTCCTGCCTGAGTCTTCCCTTGGCTCTTCTCTGGCCATTCCCTGAAGTCATGAATGGGGACAGCACATGGATAGACGAGTGTTCCTGAGACCAGCGACATCCAGAGGGGATAGAGAGACCATCTGGACCTGGAAAGCAACAGGGGAGCAGAACCATCACGGAAGCAGGAGGGTTTAGGGCAGGCAGGGTGAGAGGGGAAAGAGCTCAATTTGAAGAGTGGACTGAGAGTCTTCAGTGGTACAAGACTTGGGTGAGATGGTGTGTCACAGAAATGTTCTCCTGAAGTCCAGGGCATTGAGGTCACTAATGGGGCTTAACTGCCCTGAGCAACCTTCCCACACCCCTGCCCATGGCACAGGGACTCTGCTTGAACTCAGGGCCGGGCCTTCACCTCCTTCCTGTGCTTTGCTGCAGCTGCACCTGCGTTCAGGTGTTCCTGAATTGTTGTTTGGATTTCCTAGGTTCACCTTGGACCTGACTTTTTCCCTTGCCTTTGATGATCACGGGACTGTTGAAGGGGCCTGTTGCCGTCCCCCTTTTGCTCACCCACATCAGTGCACCTGGTCAGTAAGGTCCCTGTGCCTTCCACCAGGGAAGAGCCCAGCTCTTCCTGCTTCCCAGCATCCAGTTCTTACAGGCTTGTCCCTGCTAGGCTGTCTGGCCTGGCCTTGTGACTGGCAGTGAGCACCAACACTGCTCATGCTGGGCCACAGGTCACATGGGAGAACGCATCACACGTGGCTGCCATGGGATGTTTGGGGGCAAAACGCTCAGCTGCTTTCATGATGTGGTAAAGAGCCCTCACAAGACCATCAGGGACCCTGGAACTGCCAGGCAAGCCAGAGGGAAAGGGTGATATCAGACCTGCTTTGGGCCAGGGCCCAAGGAGCACTGGCTGGGTGTCATTTGGCCTGTTCTGTGCTGAGGGGGAGGTCGGGTTACCCGGAGAGCAGCCAGAGCACACGAGGGCAGGCTCCTCTCTCTCAGTGGGACTGGGTCAGGTGAGCTCCACTGAGTCTGCTCTGGCACATACCAATTCCACTGGAAGGAAGCTGGAAAAGGTGAATCAGAAACCTATTTTGATTTTCTCAGTTTGGTTCTCACAGTTTGGTTCTAACAGTTTGGTTCTCACTGTTTGTTTTTCTCCAGACTGGTTCTCCCAGTTTGGTTCTCCCAGTTTGGTTTTCCCAGTCTGGTTCTCCTAGTTTGGTTATGTCAGTTTGATTATCCCAGTTTGATTATCTCAGTTTGGTTTTCCCAGTTTGATTATCCCAGTTTAGTTCTCACAGTTTGTTTTTTTTCCAGACTGGTTCTCCCTGTTTGGTTATTCCAGTTTGGTTCTCCCAGTTTGGTTTACCCAGTCTGGTTCTCCTAGTTTGGTTATCCCAGTTTGATTATCCCAGTTTGGTTATCCCAGTTTGATTATACCAGTTTAGTTCTCACAGTTTGTTTTTTTCCAGACTGGTTCTCCCTGTTTGGTTCTCCCAATTTGGTTTTCCCAGTCTGGTTCTCCCAGTTTGGTTCTCCCAGTTTGATTATGCCAGTCTGATTATCCCAGTCTGATTCTCCCAGTTTGATTCTCCCAGTTTGGTTATCTCAATTTGGTTTTCCTAGTTTGGGTTTCCCAGTTTGCTTATTTCCAGCGTGGTTATCCCTGCTGCTTAGGTATTGGCTCATCCAGTTTTTTATGGGATTGAATTCTTGGAGCATTCCCATGTACCCCTGCTGTGCTGAGGGCGTAATTGTTGCTCTGGTGGGTGGGGGTGGCTGAGGGGGGGAAGGGACGTGCAGCAGATGAAAAGGAAGCTCTGGTGACAACGACCCTCAGTTGGTTGTGTAGCTGAACACCCTGGAAGGCCCCGAGTGCTTCTGGATGCTGCAGTCACTTGTGTTCTTCACCTCACAGGGGCTCACAGCCCTTTGGCAGAGGCTGTAGGACAATGGAGAGGGGAGTTTGGCTTTACTCCCTGGTGTGAGTGGGTAATGGAGGGGACACCCAGCACTTTTCCTGGTAGAGTTTCTGTATTTCAGTCATACTTTTCCTTTCATGTCTGGTGTGAACACTGAGCTCTCCTGGCTACAGGGCAGGTGGGTTGGGTCTGCACAGAATCAGCCTCACCACAGCCAAGCCTTCTAGTGCTTCCTACAGTGCTGTGGCCTTTGAAGGCAACAGTGAACTGTACAGCTCACATTTCCAAAGGAAATGTCACACTGGATGGACCCTTGAGAGATGGCAAAGGTGATCAAAATCCACCTTTGTCCCCTCAGAGAGATGCTGTTTGGTGGGGGACCTGTGCCTGGCCTGAAGCAGTGCTGTGGTGCTGGCTGTAGGACACTCTTGCTGGCTCTGAAGGCTGGCTGAGGAGTGACAACGTGGACACCTCTCTGGTGTCCATGTCCAATTCCCTGGGACTCCACACTGCTCGAGCACAGAGCTTGAGGTGAGCACAGAGGGGATTTGTCTTTGTCACAGCAAAGGTTCAGGGTTCTCAGACTTAAAGTGAGTCATTTCTGTGTTTTAGCCTTGTTTGGTGTAGAAGTGAGAAGGTTTTGTGCCCTCAGTACAACCCCTAATAGACAATTTAATGTCTGGGTTGCAGACACAAAAGGGGAGAGGACCAGGGTTGTCTGAGCTGTCAGTGTTTTAGGATAATACCCTGTGGGAGAGTAACAAAATCTGCCTGTGTCATAAATAATGCTGAATGGCTTATTTTGGCAAAGAATTTTCATTCCTGACAAATGCCGTTTTGAGACAACCAATAACCACCTGCTAATTTGGGATGAAATTAGAATTGGAATCTGACATCCTCAGGTCAGCTCAGATGCAGTATTTGGTGGGTTTCCAGTAGAGTCTCTCACATGGCTGATAGGAAATAATCTTTATGAGGCTGTCAAAAGGAAGGGAATACCCAGCCTTACAAATCCTTGAACTGGTTTATTGGGAAAGCCTGTGTGAGAGGATTGCTAAGTAAAGCACATTACATAAGGCTGCCCTTTGGGTTGCTGAGGTCTGGTAACTGGCACATATTTTCAAGTCTATCAGACTGATTTTAGCATCTCCTGAATTGTCAGTACGTCTCTGCTTTTTGAGGCAGAAGATGGGTTTTCTCTTCTGCAGACCTTCTGTGGTTTGCTGACTGTAAATGTGCTTAAAGGTGTATAAATGTGATCCTTTGGATGTGTCACCTGCACTTTTTAGCTTAAATCTGTCACAGCACAAGCTCAGCAGGTTGTGTGACAACTCAAGCTCTCTTCTAGACAGGAAGGATGTTTAGCTATTGAGGGGCAAGGTAGGAAATCCTCAGCACATCTCAGTTGGCATCTGTGATGTCAAGGGACTGAGAATCCAAACTCAAAATCTGGTTAATCTAAAGTGAGAGCTAGGGAATAATATTCCCATTCAGAAAGCACATTAAAAAGACAGGCAAACATGCTCTCCTCCTGCTGGTTCATCTTCCTGCCTTTGTTGTGCCTTCATGTAATTAATTGCTTTCCAAGACGTGGGGCACCAGAGGTAGTTTCATGCAGGGGGGCAACAGGCCCATTGCCTGGTGTGTGGGGATTTCCTTTCAACTGATTAGAAGTCAAGCCTTTGGAAATGTTTGCTTTAGGTTCTTGCCTGTCCTGCTGGATGAGGTGTGTGGTGGTGTGATTCCAGGCCAGGTCACCTCCTTGGAGCTGCAGGTTTGCCCACCTTTCCATGCTTGGAAAGCTTCACATCCAGCCTCTCCCACAGGCACTTTTGCTTCCTGTATCAATAAAGATGAGCTTTATCCTCATCTGCTTCTTAGAAGACCTGATGTGCTCAGGTCTATCTCACAGTATTGCCTGGGCTTGCCTTTGAGATGACAGAGTATGACTGCCATCATCCCCCAAGGTGATCATCCCTGGGGTGAGCAACACGGGCAAGGAAACACCGGCAATGTCTGCAACCTGCAGACCTGGGGAGGGGTGGGTGCTCCTTGTGTGCCCACTGCTCTCTGCAAGCTGAGGACACTGTGTCTGTAACTTTTGCATCCCCTGCCCTGGGTCTTTTATTTTGGGACTTTTTCTTGTTTCCCTCAAGATTTATCTCCATCAGCTCCAGGTCACTCTGGAAAAATGTCTTCCAACAGAGGGAGGCTTTACTGATAAGCCAACCAAGTCTGCAGAGGTGTCTGATCTCCATTTCCAGCCTGACCCAGTGGTTCCTAATCCCCTGTTAAAACCTTGCACACCTTTTATTCCAAAGGGTTGTAGGTAACAGAGGCTGCTCTCAGCTGTGTAACAGGAGTGCAGGCTCATGCCTCTCAATGCTAATAAATTAACACTGTGAGCTGGTGCTGTGAAGTGCTCTGACCATCCCTTTTAATACCGATTC
The DNA here is from genome assembly GCA_035583135.1 of Lophotriccus pileatus. Taxonomy (NCBI): domain Eukaryota; kingdom Metazoa; phylum Chordata; class Aves; order Passeriformes; family Tyrannidae; genus Lophotriccus; species Lophotriccus pileatus. The sequence goes on from JAWWES010000076.1 coordinate 262,688, forward strand.
TTCAAAGCGTTATTTTGAAAAAGGAAAGTATGTGGAGAAGCCTCATCTTTAAATGTACTTGGTCACTCACTTTTATCTGAAGTTCAATTTATCTTATCCATCAGGGACGCTACTTATTCTCGAGCTTGGTTTTAAACCAGTTGAACTCCAGTTTCCTTTAAACCATCCAGAGCCCTTCAGCTGTAACGAAGTTTGTAATGAGTTGCTGTGAAGAGGAAATACAATCTGCAGAAGAAGCTCCAATCTGACTGACTTGTGAAATGCTGAAGAATTTTGTTCATCTCAAATTTGTCCAGCACCATTACTGGTATGGACCGAAATAATAATGAATAGGAGGCAGGTGCACCGGGTTCCCATAAAAAAACAGATCCTCTGGATGTCTGGCGGGCTAACAGCCCTGTGACAGGCGTCACCAGCCAGGGCAGGGCCTGGAGGGAAGGGAGAGGGAGGGAAGTGACACAGGGAGAGAAGTGACACAAGGAAGGTGAGAGGAGGGAGCAGCTGAGAAGGCTCCAGGGACCCAGCACCGTCCCACACGAGCTCTGCCTGCAGAGGCACCCGGCTGAGCTGCGGCTTCCACACCACCCAGGGCAGGAGGGGACGGCCGGTGGCACCAGCAGGTGAGTGCTGGTACCTGCTTTGGACAGGAGCTGTGTTTACTGTGAGCCCAGGTGGCTTTGAGCTCCTTGTGATCACCTTCACAAGGCAGAAAAAGTGGAGGGACAGACCCTGAGGGGGGACAGACTCTGTGGAGGGACGGGGTGAAAGGAGAGAGATGCCCTCCCTTTCAATTTTTTCCTATATTTCCTTTTTTTTCTATATTCAATTTTTTTTCCTATATTTACATTTTCTGGATGGGATTTGAACAGCCTGATCAGTGGAAGGTGTCTCTGCCCATGGTAGGAGGTGGGACGAAATGAGCTTTAAGGTCCTTTCCAACCCAAACCATTCCAGATTCTATGATTCTGTGATTTTGGTTATTTCTCTGTGGGATGACAGCATAATTTTCTGGCTCTAGATAACACCCATTTAATTTTGAAATTTTAGTGCTGGATAAAGAGAGAGTTTGACAGCGAACAACCTTCAGAAGGAATGGGACAGCATTCCCAGAAATGGGAGTCCTCTGGTACATTAACTTGTGCAGGAACAGGTCAGGCAGGGCACTACTAGAACAGTGCTGGAATTAATTCCAGCGTCCCACACAGAAAGTGGGAAGGTGGCACATGATGGGGCCTCTTGGGGCTTCAGGGAGAATTTCTTACCATTTATTTCAGTGTCAAACTTACTTCCCTACATAGGGAATGAAATATTAAAATAGCTCGTCAGGCAAGGACGGGGCTTTTTTCATCTGTTGCCACCGGCAGGTTGGGGCAGCAAATAAATAAACAAACCAGAAATGGGGTGTTTGTGTGTCCAGTTTGAAGCAGGGAGGGGAACTGAGAAAAAGCCTCATAACTTCAGTCCCTGCTGGCATCTGAATAGCACGAGTTCTGTTATTTTTTTATTTACTGTGGGCACTGAGCTTTATTAACCCTCTACCTGCCCAAGCGGTGGCATATGAAAAGTGGTTCCAACATACATAATTAATTTTAGCTGGAGAAGGGAATTTGGCAAAGTCCAGTGGCCATGTAGGGAAGGGGCACAGGCATGTCTTGCTCTCTGAGTGGGTTAAAATGTGGTTTTCTTCAGTGTTTCAAGGTGGAAAGTCCTGAGGCAGGGATATGTCTGGTCATAGGTTGATGTTTAATCACATCTTTGGTGAGTTTATATTAAACATGTGTTGCCCAATATCTTGTTTTTTCCATATGGAAAAGGGTAAGTAAATTCTAGCACTGGCCAGCCCAGGTGTTGGAACATGCAAGAAGGATAGTCATGGGAGCAGCTCTCCCCAGGGCAAGTGGGAATGTCAGGTTTATAGGCAGCCAGGCTCCATCTAAATCCTGGATCATGCTGCCAAACCCCTCCAGTCAGTCATGGATGCAAACCTTTAACTGGTCCTGCACAAGGGTAGAGAAGGAATTCTGTGTACTCTGGGAAGAAGGGAGCTGATCCACAGTGTGAAAGCAGAACACTGCTGCCTCTTGAATTCCTTATCCCAATTCTAATCTCCTGCTGTTGAGTTGCATCTTAGTGTGAACTGCAGTGGGTCCAACCCTGGCTCTGTGTGGACAGGGATGACAGACCTTAGCTCACTGGTGACAAAGGGGCACACTGGCATCTTGGGTGGGAGTGTGGGGGAATAATCAAGGCTTGGAGACTCAATGGATCCCTTACATTTCTTCTGGAGGGTACAATGTGGATGATGTGCTGTTGAGGGATTGGGCTCAGCTTGGATATCTCCCTCTGAAGGGAGCAGCATGTTCTCAAAACTTGATACCTCACATTCATTTATATTCAAATATTGTGAGTCCAGAAGACTCACTGTGGCACCCACATGAATTGTGGGACTATTCCTGGTGCAGGGCATCCTCCTGGTACAACCAAAATGCTGTTCTGTCACCCACCTGGCCCATGGCCTGATCTGGATAAACCATGTCCCTTTACTTGCACAAGACTGGTGTGATCAGCACTGCCAGACTCACCTGACTCGATGTAGGATGTTGGGTGCTTGTAGAGCTGCAGATGCTTGGTAGTCTTCACTGAATTTGGACCTTTATTCCATTTTCCATGTCCTTTAATGACTACAAATTTTTGGGTTTTCTTGCCTGGTGTTTATGGGATGCTCATTCCTGTTATGTCAAGGTAGACTTGAAACGTGAACACCGAGCTTTGCACATCTTCACCCATGACATCCCTGAACATTTCTGCTCCAAAACCTCCCTGCCATCACCTTGACCCTCAGTTCAGTGTCTGCCTGAACAGCCGCGCTGCAGGGAAGTGGTGTGGCTTGGCCAAGTGACTCACATAGGAGACTAGGTTTTGAACTTGGTTATTTGTTTATGAACTGAGAAATCCAGCCATTTTTTTTGGACCTACCAGATCTTGGTTTCTTCAGTTCATGCTCTCTCTGAGCCACGTGGTGGGTGCCAACAGTGTGCCAGTCAGAGTGGGAGGACTTCATACTGGTATACCAAGGAAGGGAAAACAGAAGATTGGAAGACTCTTGTTTCCAGTTAAATCAGACTCTTAAATTCAGCCCTGAAATAACTGTCTTGCAGCTGTTGCCTCTTGCCATTTCCTCACTGCCTTTCCCTAGGAGAGGGAGCCCCCGGTGGTCTAGTGGTTAAGACGCAGGGCTGGTACCCTTGAGACCGCGGGTTCGATTCCCGGTCAG
>JAWWES010000076.1:288784-306911 GCA_035583135.1 Lophotriccus pileatus
TTATCTGCATATGCGGGTAAGGACCTTCCCCGGCTCTTCGTTCGCGAAGACGGGCCATTACTTACTTACTTACTTACAGATTTAAAACATGTTGCTAATTTAACACTTTTTTTTTTCTAACATCTGGTGCAAAGAACTGTGGTTTTCCAATTTCTGGGAACAATTCTCTTCTTCCCTTTGATTCTGTTTGATTTGGCCTAATATAAAGTGCCTGCTTATACTGGGTTATATAATGTAAAGAGCTCTTTTCTCTTGTAACATCATAAATAATAAGGTGCTGATATAGCAAAAGGGGAGTAATGTGTTTACAATTGTTTGAGTAAGACCTGTGGCTCCACTAACAAGCTTTTAAAAAGCTCTCTTTTCTCTTCACATGCACATCCATTTCCATGTTCTCACCATTTTCCCCTGTGACTGTTCAGTACCACGGTGTTACCTCAACAAGCAGCTGGCGACGGTCCGGGTGGTGAAGGGGGAACCAGCTGAGCTGTCCTGCACTGTCAGCAAAGGTGACGTGACAGGAATCTGGTTTAAAGATGGGCTAAAGGTGGGTGTCCTTCCACTTATTGTTTTCTTTGGTAGAAATGCTCTGCTCTGTGGGTTTACTTCCGAAGTATCGTGTCAAGGTGTCCTTCCCTCTGCCATCTGCTGCAGCCTGCCTGTGGCCCTGGAAGGATTCACAGACTCACAGAATCCCAGAATGGTTTGGGTTGGAAGGGACCTCAAAGACCATCTTGTTCCCATCCCCCTGCCAGGGGCAGGGACACCTTCCACTAGACCAGGTTGCTCCAAGCCCTGTCCAACATTTATAGGGACAGGGAATCTCTTTCTTGATAGAAACCCAGAAAGATTTCTTCCCCTTCCTGCTACAAGACATTCCCATTCTTGCTGACAACAGGCAGCTTTGCGTTTTCCATTCTATTTCAGGGATGGAGATCATGTGGTCACTTCCTTACTATGCAACCCTTCTTCTTTTCCTGGGTGAATGAGAGAAAAATGCCCAAAGCAAGGGAAAAATCTTCAAAGGATCTTTCCGGCAGGGATAACGTGAAGAGTCTTTGTTCAAATTAGTGCTTAAGATCAAGCATGGACATCATACAGAATTATGGGGTTGTTTAGGTTGGAAAAGGTCTCTAAAATCATCAACTCCAACCTTGAACCCATCACCACCACCACATATCTATATCCTATAGATATATTCTATATCCTGTGGAACATATTCTATGTTCCTAAAGAACACTGAAGAGTAATTCCAGCTGTGAGATCCAGATGATATATTGTAGGACTTCTGAAGTTTCATACTCAAGCACTGATCAAAAGTTTTGTCATTAAGAACTGAAAGAGAGAGCTTGGAGGTTGAACAAACAATTATTTTAATTGATCTTTGAAATAAATCAGGTCTTTGTGAGGAGTATATTGATAACGCTTATCTCAGTTTCAGTTTGGATTGCTTTTTTCCCCTTTTTTCTCAAAGAATGGGTCTCTGTCCTTTACCTTATAGTTGACAAACATGCAAGGAGTCGCGTTTGAAAAGAAAGGTCTAGTCCACAAACTAATTATTAGCAAAGCTGAAGATATTCATGCTGGCAAATACAGATTTGAAGGTGGAGATGTGAAAACTGAAGCTTCAATTTTTGTTGAAGGTGAGTCTATTCAAATCACCAATGCAGCACGTGAGCCTCAATGGGCTTTAAATGTAAAATATTTTATCATAGACCAGTAGTTGGTTATGGAGATAACTTTATTATAAAAAATTCCAAGATAACTGAGAGATGGTTTTCATACAGGTTGGTGCATTTTGCATTCACAAATTTAACTAGGGAGCCTTCCCACATAGCTTCTATTGGTAACTCAAAGATTTTGGGGTGCACATAACACTTTATCAGAGCAGGCTCTTCATTCTTTGTGTTTAGTGTGTTGCTAATGAAAAAACTTCTCCAGTGGAAGGATGGTATGATACCACAAAACCTTGTGAAAATTATCCTGTAGCAAAGTACAAGTTTGTGAATCCCTGAGCATGAAACTACCAGAAGTCCAGGTGTTGAGAGTCTAAGACTTACTGGCAGCATCCTGAGGGGAGCCCTTCCCTCCAAGCCTTGTTGCCTTTGAACTGTGGTTTTTAATGACTTTGTATTACCTGATTAGACCCTCCACAGGTTGACAAAGTTCTCCTCACAAACTTGACCAATGTTCCCACGGTGGCCAAGGCCGGGCAGCCAGTGAAGCTCAGGATCCCCTTTGAGGGCCGTCTGCCCATCAGGGCCACGTGGCTCAAGGACAAGATGGAGCTGGCAGACGACACCAGGATCCGTGTGGATAAAACAGACACCCACACCATGCTGTCCATTCCCAGCTGCGAGAGGAAGGACTGTGGGGATTACAAGGTCAGGCTGAAGAATGACAGTGGAGTCCTGGAGATCAACTTAAAGCTCATGGTCATAGGTAAGAGCCCCATGAATCCATGTTGAGCTTAGGCAGGGGACCCATCAACACTGGTGACAATCTTATTTGGAGCTACAGGGTATTCCAAGAGGAACAAAACTGTATTTTGCCACTAAATCAGGCAAGATTGCTGACATGCTTCTTGCCTTTAGTACAAGGTGGCACAATTCTAGTTTGGTTTTTCACAGCCTCAGCAGCTGAGTTTTGAACATTTGGGAGACTGTGGGAGATGGGACTATGCTCAACATGCAAATCTTAAATGGGGTATCAAGGCCAAATTCAGCCCTACCATAAATGTCTGGGCCCTTTTCGGAAACCGGAAATGACATTCTTCCTGTATTATCAAGCTGACTTGGTGCAGTACTTATGGGAACAGTTGGCCCAGGGAGAGCAAGAGCCTGGTTCCCACTTTCCATCAAAGTTAGAAGAGTAGAAATTTGGAAGGGGCAATTTCAGTGCTCAGCCCTCATTCTGCAGCTGTGCAGACTGTTCCATCAAGAACAGTCTGCCAGCTGGTGAGCAAGTGACAGTGTCTGCTCCAAACCCAGGGGCACGTCTGGGTCTGGACCCAACTCATCATCTCCCTGTCCATCTTTCCAGACAAGCCACAGCCACCAGCAGGACCCATAAAAATTGTTGAGAGCTCTGCAAACAACATCACCATCCAGTGGCAGCCCCCGAAGGACGACGGAGGCAAACCAGTGCAAAGGTACATCGTGGAGAGGCAGCAGGTGGGCAAGAACAACTGGGAGACTTTGGGAGAAATGCCCAGGAGCTGCACTACCTTCACTACTAACAAAGTGGAAGAAGATACAAGCTACTACTTCAGAGTGAGAGCCATGAATGTGGAGGGAACGAGTGATGCGCTGGAGTCGGGTGAAGTGAAGGCAGCTGGTAAAGGTAAGGAGAACTTTTCATAATTCATAATTCAGGTTGGGAAAATCTATTATCAAAGCTTACATCAAAGAAAACTCACTTCATTTCGGATGTTGCTAGAGATCTGAACTTAAATGGTGGCTGTGAAGTCTTCACACAAATCTGTGGAGGCTGCACAGCAAGACCAGCAGTTTATTGTAAGCTCTGGTGAGGCTGAAGTGAAGCATTGCCTTCTTGGCAATGCTCCATTCTGAATTGGAAAACAATTCCAGAGGGGAAATGCAAAATACATCCAGATCAAAGGCAAATTTTCCCAGTGTGGCTAGAAAGGGAACACGTGAGACCTTTTCTTAACTTCATGGGCAAAGCAGTGTCTCCGTAGGTGCAGCATTTTTCAGCATGACCACTCCATTCCCCTGATTTCCAAACAACTGAGTGTGTTCTTTGTCCTTCAATGAGTTCAAATACTAGAGCAGTTTAGCCATGAGCACAAATGCAGTACTAGAGGGAGCCATGCTATATTCTGGTTCTTTCTACACTGAGTATGTATTTTGAAAGCTTTAGCAGAGGGTTAAAAAATCCATTCTTGTACCAGTTTCTGTCATTAAAAGCAAGAATGATGCTGACTGTTCCTACCATGTAAGAAGGACACACCACACTCTGTTGGCTGACAGTGGAATTGTCAGTCCTGATGACAGAAGGTCTTTTGTGAAATCAAAACTCAGGAACAAGGTCCATGCTGGATCCAGGTTTTCAAAGCACATCCATGTGAATACCTTGGGGAAACTGGAAGAAGAAACGACACAGAACACTACTGTATCTTGCAATAAAAATACACCTGCTACTAATCTCTTTCTAGCTTCCCCTGGTGCCCCAGATCCCCCTGAGATCGTCAGTGCCAGTAGGGACACCATCACAATATCCTGGAAAGCACCTCGTAAAACTGGCACTTCCCAAATTGTGGGATATATAGTTCAGAAACGCAAGAAGGGCACCATGACCTGGCTGCCAGTCACCAATGGACCTGTAAAAGGTGGGTATCCTGAATCCTGGAACAGTCCCAAAGACTTGACAAGGCAAAAAGCTCATTTGGCTTCAGGAATGGCTTAGGATGTTACACCTTTTCACATTGGTGTTTTTCCTCTGGAATTCTTGAGCTGCTGCCTGGCCCCATCACAGCCATTTTAGCCTATCTGAAGTCTCCATTTTCTGGAACTAAAGCCTTCACATACAGAACTACTGTCCTTAGTCCTACAGACAGGACTTTATAAATGCAGGGGATATAAAGAAACCCAAGTGGTGTGTATGAACTCCAGAGTGTGCTTTGACTACAGCAGCATCTTCTATTAGGGGCAAGTTGGGCCTTCTCAGGTATAGAAGTGTTTAGGATCATCCCCTGATGAAAAGCAGGGTGCATCCTGTATATCTAACTTATTAACTCTCAATAGCACTGCTGAGGCTGCACCCTGAGTGCTGTGCCCAGCTCTGCACCACTTAATTCAAGAAAGACATTGAGGCGCTGGAGCATATCTGGGGAAGAGAACAGAGCTGGGGAAGGGTCTGGAGCACCAGGAGCTGCTCAGGGAGCTGGGGGGGCTCAGCCTGGAGAAAAGGAGGCTCTGGGGGAACCTTCTCACTCTCTGCAACTCCCTGACAGGAGGGGAGCCGAGGGGGGGAGGTGTAGGTCTCTGCTCCCAGGGAGCAAGGGACAGGATAAGAGGAAACCTCAAGCTGTGCCAGGGGAGGTTCAGGGCATACGATGAACACATCCCAGAAATACATACACACTTGGATAGAAAAGGGCAGGGGAATCAATGATAGCATTTATAGCTCCTGAGAATTATTCAGTCCATAATTCTACCTGGAGTAGGGCACAGCATTGTTGTCTCCCATTTCCTGCTGGGGAAAAGCTCACCTGAGACAACACATTCCTTTCCTTCCTGCAGACAAGAAGCTGAAGGTGACCAACCTCAAGAAGGGTCTGCAGTATGAATTTCGGGTGGCAGCTGTCAATGCTGCTGGCACAGGAGATGCCAGTGACCCCTCACAGCCCGTCTTTGCCCGAGATCCCACGAGTAAGCTCTCTGTCCTTCTGGTTTTGGGGTAGCTGAATGTAGACCAGAGGTGTTAGTGCAGAGCAGATGTTCTTAAAGCTCTGTAAAAGTGTGTGAAGACAAAGATCAAATACCTGGGGAATGTTTCATGGCTGAGAATCAGCTTGAGGAAGGAGTGGAAGGATTTCCTGTGGGATGTCCAAGGGAGGGTGTGGCAGACTGCCTGTGTGGGGTTATGTGCAGTGTGGAGAAGGGTTCAGGATGGGCTGCAGACTGGGTTGGGGGTGTTGTGTGTTGTACTGCAGATCTAGCAGGAGCAAAGATCCACCTTTGAAGAACTGGGACAAGGTGTGGGCAAGACAGCAGGGTGGATATCCAGTGCTCTCCAAGAATGCTGGGGAATCTCAGGAAGTGACTGAAAAGATGAAACAGAAATCCTAGAAAAAGTACTTTAAACAAAATTTCTGTTTTCAGAATCCCCAGGTCAAGTGCAGGAGCTCAAAGTGAGCAGCTGTGACAGCACCAGTGTCACCTTGATGTGGAATAGACCTGAAGTCAAAGACGGGAATGAAGTGAAAGGCTACGAGGTGGAGATGAGGCTTTCCCACAGCTCCAGCTGGACCAGATGCCTCACTCTTCCTGCAGAGGCCACCACGGGCACAGTCAGGGGCCTCCAGCCCAAGGAGAAGTATTTCCTGCGTGTGAGGGCCCTCAACGACTGCGGCCCAGGAGAGGCCACAGAGCTCGAGGCCTGTCTGGAGGCTGCTGCCCCTGTGGGTAAGTCAGTGGCTCCTTTCAGAGGGAACAGGAGCAGCAAGGGCCGTAGGACATGGGGATGAGCTTCTTCCACGTCCCAGACTAACAGAAGAATGATGGGTACTCCATGTCTCCTCTGCATTCTGATGTTATCTCGTCATTCACTAGAAGATTCTGAATATTTAATTGATATTAGATGTGCAGTGCACAGTGTTCAGCTCATGTTAGAGACTCATTAGGATAAAAGAACCCCCAAAACTCTATTTTCTCTTTGCATTTATATTTTGCACCCTGGGCAGAGTCCTACCACAGTCACCAGACAGAAACCCCACGTCCCTTATCCCTACCCACCTCTTTTAAGGGAAAATAGAGTTTTCAGTCTATTTTCATACAGTTTTGTGGAATAAGAATTTTACTTAAATCCCAATTTTTAGGTTGGTTTTTGGAAACTTTATTTTATTTTTAATTGTCTAGTTTGAAAGTTTTTTACCATTTCCACTTTCCCATCTTGATTTACAATCTGTAGCTCTGCTTTTTTTAACTGCTACTTGGGAATGTTGCAGAATTACAGAAGTAAGGGATAATTCTGTGAGGGATTCATCTTCCTTAACTTGGGGCCTAAGGGAAGTTGTCTACTTTTGAGCTATGCCTGGAGATTCCATTTATAATTAATCATCAAATAGATAAAATAAGTCCATCTGGGAAGCAGCTTTTTCAGTTTTGTAGTGGAAACGCTACATACAATTTACCACTATTGTATTTGTAATTTTTAAAAAAATACTAAATACAATAGTATATTATATTGGCTAAAAATAAATATTTTGAATACTAAAAGAATATTAATTGAAATAAACTCTGGCTGGTTTCCTGTGGGTTTTCTGTGCTCTGTATTGCGAGCATATTTTGTAAGTGTCCCTTGGAATTTCCTTTTCTCCAGACACCATTTAAACACAAAAGATCTTCCCTGTGATGGGGTAAAGTGTGTCAAAGAGCAAATTTCTCTGTGATTGAGACATCACATGAATACAGAGATTGTTGTGAATGTCTTTTTATATCATTTCCCCTTCTTTGCTCACAGTGATAAATAAATAGTAATGGAATTTGAAAAGTGTAAAGTCTGGGGGTGAATCAGGGAGCTTTTTTTCCATGTGAGTTCCTCAGCAGCCTCAGCCCTGCTGTGGGGAAAGCACTGGGGTATCCAGCACCGGGGACTGTCAACAATGTGCAACTATTTAGTGTAATCCCTGTGTTTCCCAGTTCCTCCCAGATTACTAATCGATGACACAGTGAAAAATCTCCTGGTTATAAAAGCAGGAAACCCCATCCGGGTGAATATTCCCTTTGAGGTACGTATTCCATGGCTTTGTAGAATGTCCTGTCTGTTTCTGTGCTGTGAGTCAGTAGCAGGCATGAAAACTGAGCCACTGTTTTCTTGCCATGCTATTTAGCTTGCAAGACACTGGGCAAATCCTTTGGCTGCCTGTGCCATGTGTACTTTCTGGGTGAGAAAAACACCAGCAGAAATTCAGCTGTCACTTGTTGGCATCAGTGTCTTATGAGATTATGGGCATTCATTAACCTCTGCTAATAAGGCACAAAGCTGTCCATCCAACCTTATCAACGTTATCACCATCTGCTCCTGCTCTGGCCGACTTGAAAAATCATTAATTTTTATATTATATATTTACATATAACATTTATATCAAATATTATATTAATATGATGGAATAAATTATGTAAATTTTATTAGTATATAAAATTTAAATATAAACAACATTATAAAATATAAATATTTAATAAACATTATATATAATTTAAAGAAAAAGACAATAAAAATTTTTAAATTTTCCTCTGACTCCCTCGGAAGGCCCTGGGGCTGTTTTTCTAGGAACACCTTGTTGACTGTGTTTGTCTCACTATGCAGCAGAATTTAAGCTCCGTGGTTTGAGAAACAGGCAGGCACTGACAGAAATCTGTGGGGCTTTGGAGTCAGCTTGGAACAACAAATGTTTTTGTTCACAGAAAGGGTGGTCGGGCATTGGAAGGGGTTGCCCACGGAGGTGGTGGAGTCCCCCTCTCTGGATGTGGCACTCAGTGCTCTGGGCTGGGATCAGTCACAGGCTGGACTCGATGAGCTCAGAGGTCTTTTCCAACCTTAACAATTCTGTGATTCTGTAAAGTCTGGGATATCAAGAGGAGGTGGATGAAGACCAAGTGTGATGTTTGCTGACCTTTCTTCTGATCTCTGGGAGAACTGAGACCAGAGATGGTACAAGGAAAGTAAAGACTTTGAGGATACTTTTTCTTTCCAAACCCAACAGATCTTTTTTAAAAAGTGGAAAATATTAATTCCTGATGGCATCTGCTCTTGATACAGAATACTTTGGCTGCCATAGTTCTGAACAATTTACTGCAAAAACATCCTTAAAGACACTGAGAAAGAAAACAATTACAGAGAAAGTTCAGAGCACATTAGGGCTCTTTGATCCATCTTGGATACATATTTCTAGATATGACTTCACTCTCTCGTTCAGGTACATATTTGGGACGAGATAATGAAACTACAGATGTAAAGACACAATGTTTACATTTTTTGTTGGTGAAACAAGTGGTCTGTGACTCATGCTGTTCTTTCCAGGGATCTCCAGAGCCGGTGGTGATCTGGTTAAAGGATGGGCTCCCTCTTCCCAACCGGGCTGCCATAAAAACCGAGGATGGAACCACCCAGCTGCTGATCGGGGCAGCCGAGCTCGGCGACAGCGGCACCTACAGCGTGGAGCTACAGAACGGGCTGGGCAAGAGAGAGACCTTCAGCTTCCAGGTCCAAATTACAGGTAACTCACTACCATCCATGTGTACCAGCCACTCCCAGTGTCAATCCAGGCTGGGGGATGAAGAGATTGAGAGCAGCCCTGAGGGGAAGGACTTGGGGTGTTGGTGGGGGAGAGGCTGGACATGACCCAGCCCCAAAACCTGCCCTGGGCTGATCTCACAGTGTGGGCAGCTGAGGGAGGGGATTCTGCCCCTCTGCCCCCCTCATGTGACACCCCACCTGCAGAGATGCCTCCAGCTCTGGAGGCCCCTCTAGACCTGCTGGAGCAAGCCCCAAGGAGGCCATGGATATGTTCCAAGGGCTGGAGCCCCACTACTCTGGAGCCAAGCTGGGAGAGCTGGAGGTGTTCACCAGGAGAAGAGAAGGCTCCAGGGAGACCTTGGAGCCCCTTCCAGTGGCTAAAGGGGCTCCAGGAGAGCTGGAGAGGGACCTGGGACAAGGGATGGAGGGACAGGACAAGGGGGAATGGCTTCCCACTGCCAGAGGGCAGGGTTAGATGGGATATTGGGAAGAGATTCTTCCCTGTAAGGGTGGTGAAGCCCTGGCACAGAGGCCCAGAGCAGCTGTGGCTGCCCCATCCCTGGAAGTGTTCAGGGCCAGGTGGGAGCAACCTGATCTAGTGGAAGGTGTCTCTGCCTATGGAAGGGGTGGAATGAGATGAGCTTTAAAGTCCCTTCAACCCAAACCAGTTTGTGATTCCATGATTTACTGAGAATAGGCAGCAGGCAACAAAGCTGAGTTTGGTAGGGTGAGCTGTGATGCAGTTTGGCCATTCAGGCACAGGGAGAACCAGAGTACAATTTTCCATGGGATCTCAATCTGATCACTTCATGATATCACTTTTCTGCAGGACAGAGCAATCCACTGATTAAAGCTGTACTTCCAGAGTGACTCTGCTGAAAAGGGCCAATCCAGCTCCCACAGACACTGCAAACCCCAGGAGCAGTTCACGCTCTCTGGAAGAGCCTGAGGGGAGTCAGCACAGGCTGTAGGACACTGAGCCCCAGCTGGAACATCTCTCTGAGCTTGTCCCCAGGAGGGGAAGCAGTTCAGCTCTGTTACCCTCCTCTCCTCCTTGCAAGAAGGGCAGGAGGCCCAGCAATGCAGATGTTCTGCAGCAGCAGCTCAGTTCATAGCAAAAGTGTTTGTGTAGCTGGAGAAGGAATCAAATTTGCCCCTTTCCAATGATCAGGATCTTTACTGAGCCCCCATGGGATAGACTCCAAGTTTTTAGGGTTCTGTACTGTGCCACTGTCCCTACACCTGTCACATTATTTGCCTTCACCTCACAGACATCCCACAGTCTCCTGGACCACTTAGGTTGGAAGAGAATGTACGAAACACAGTGACAGTGACCTGGGAACCATCACCATCCGAGAAGTGGGAGAAGAACCTCTACTACACCGTCCTAAAACGGGAATCTCAGAAGGGCGTGTGGCACGTGGTGGGGGACCTGCTCTACAACAACAAGTTCACATTCACCAGTGTGATCCCAGGCAGGGATTATTACTTTAGGGTGGTGGCAAAGAACAGCCTGGGAGCCAGTGCTCCATCTGAAACTGTGCAGCCTTGGAGGATTCGAAAAACAAAGGGTAAACCAGGTTTTACAGATATTTCTTTGTGTGTGTTGTCATGCTTTGTTTCTTTTATTGTTTCTAACACCCCATACTGAAATGGTTCTCTCCACCTAGGAATGTTTAATTGCCCAGAACAAGAATGCCTAGAGATACCACAAGGAATTTCAGTTTTGTCCTTTCTGCAGGGACACTGTGCAGAGAATTCCTTCATTCCCAGCCCTTACGTTGTGCAATTTGCCACAAAAGGAATTCCTGGTAAAAATCTATTAAGTTTCGCAGAAACCAAAGTTTCTGGCTCCAAAGTCAAATCCAGGGTAATGTGAGAAGTAGCACTGGTTACAATCCGTGGGTGCACAGGATCTCTGGGAATTACGGTGCAGAATTTCAGACTCTGCACAGCTGAGTGTCTGACTGAAAACCAGCCCTGCAAACTTCACTACTGAGAGCTGGATCTGAGGGTCTGTTTGTGTGTTGCTGTTTGTTTTTTACAGCTGAAATCCAAGTCATACCCCAGAAATACAGGGGAGTCAATCAAAACCGGCACCCGAGATTCCTTGTCCCGCTGAAGTCCCACGTGGTGGTGACAGGGAGTGAGTGCCACATGAGCTGTGCAGTTGGGGGCCACCCACCCCCAAAAATCACCTGGTACAAAGACGGTAGAGACCTCTCCAACGATCCAAACTATTTCTGCACAAACGACTTTGGAGTTTGCTCCCTGGTCATCCTGGGGGTCACCAAACAGGATGCAGGAGAATATGTGGTGGAAGCCTCCAATGAAGTGGGCTGTGTCTCCAGCAGAGCCTTCCTCGCCATCAAAGGTAAAATCTGCAGTGCTCTTCCTTCCCTGGGGGATGCCACAGTGTGTCATTGCTGCCAAGGGCCTCAAAAATGGTCCCATGCAGTTCCACCTGATGACAAGTGCAGTCTCTTACTTTATTGAACTTCTGATTATCTTTTTAGTGATCAAGTATGGAACAGAACTAGAAATTAAAAGGCAGATGTGAAAAAAACCACCCAGTTTCTACGTGAGACAGAGATTTTGGTTGACTCTGATCAAAGTTTTTAGAAAGAACAATCCTATTTTCATTGGATAAGATAATATCTTGCTTGGGTTTATCTCCAGTGCAGGAGCTGCAGAATAAAGATCTTGCAGATGTGCAAGTTGAGGTGGAGCAGTGAGGGAACAGTGAAGGTTTGGTGGCCAAAGACAATGGGAAGGGAGAAAAGAGAGGGATGTGGTGAGGGCCACTGAGATCCTGATGTGAATAGAGGAGAAATGAGATTGACTAAGGATGGATAAACTTATGGCTGAATATTGCTGGTGCTTGTACTCAGTGAAATACCCTTTACTTTGAGTCAAATATTTTCCCTTTAATGCAAAACACCTCAATGGGATTACACTTGTGGAGAAATGGGTCAGTTAAATCCTCAGATTTCACAGAATACTCTGAGTTGGAAGGGACCCACAAGGACCATCTCTGTCATCATTTTGCAGACACTGGTCTTTTTGACCCTGTAAGTTTTCAGGTCCCCCTTTCCAGGGGGTCTTTCAGACTATTTATCATCTCCTTCATTACAATACTGAGCCACTTCTCTTTCTCTTATTTTCAGACTCCACCCTGTAGCTTGACCCTCCTGACAACGTCCCTGCACTGCTCTGTGAATGAGAAGGTTTTAGTGAGGACAGGTCCATACTAAACCTCTGCATTTATTTTCAGATGTTCATTGTAGCCTGAGGGGTTAATTTTTCACATCCAGTAATCACATTTTGAACAGGGTGCTGCATTTTAGTCAAAATCAGGGGGAAAATGCTTTAAGGAAATTGTATTTTTGTAATGATCATGGCTTTCCACTAGACCTTTAAAACACACATTAGAAGCTTTGCGAACACAGAAGATGAGAGAAAAAGTAGTTGGCCAAAATGAAACTCTCCATGGAGAGCACAGGCAGGAGAGACCATCCCACCACACATCTCACCTGCTGTCAGGCTGCAACAGGGATATTTCTGGCCACTGAGACTGGCCTTTCGCCTGTGGTTTTCTAAGCCAAAACAATCCCTTTGGATTCCACTGGATTCTCAGCAGGTTTCCTAATCCTGGGAGAAACAATTCTGCATGTGTTGCACTACCAGTAGCAGCTAAGTATGTTATTTTCCTAAACCTCTAAGTTAAAAAGAATGTCTGCCAGCTCATTTTAATCTGGGCAAGAGATGAATTCTCAGACTAGCCTGGCATGGAGTAGGTGGCACTCAGTGAAAATGCACTGCTGGGAAGGACTGTAAATCTGCCACCAGCTGTATCAGTGTGAGCAGAGCAGCCCTACAGCAAGTCCTGTAAGAAAGGCTATATCAGTCCTAAACTGCCACACCAGTGTCACATTTGCATCCTCACTGCCCCGTCTCGTGGCACTGCTGGAATGGTTCTGCCTGATACAAAAAGATGTTAAAAACCTTTCATGTCTGATCAGAAATAAGAGGTACCAGCAGAGATTTCCTGCCACGGCAGGGCAATTTCACCACTGAGAGGAGGACACTGGAAAGCAAAATGTTCTGGTGAGTGTAGGAAGGTGTCACAGCCTGAGCACCAAAGGTACTTCTGTGACAGCATCCAGAAGACTGGAGAGAATACATCAAAGACTCCAATTCCCTGGATCCTCAGACAACCAAACCCTTCCATGGGGCTGAAATGTTCCTTTTGGTTACGTTCTGCACAACGTTGTACAGACAAACTGTAAATTATGAAATTAAACCATAATTCAGTAAAATCTACTATGAGCACGTGTTTCTTTTGGAGGGGCCAGCCCAGCCAGCTCTTGAATGTTTGCCCCTGTCTGCTGCTGTTTTCACACCTAATGGCTTTATTCAAAGAAATCAAACTCAACAGCTTGATACCGTTAAGCCCTGTAGTGTTGGGAATAGCTCTTCCATAAACACTCCACCGAAACAAGGATTTTGTGAGCTTTTACTCCCTTTAACATCTCAAGCTCCTCCTTGAGGGTTTAGGTAAGTGTTTCAAAGTTACAAAATTTAAGGAACTGTGGTAAGTTGACCTTGGCTGGATGTCAGGTGCCCACCCAGCTGCCCTATCACCTCCCTTCCCAACCAGACAGGGGAGAGAGTAGGGTGGAAAAACAACTTGTGGGTTGGGATAAGGCAGTTGGTAGGGTGGAAAAACAACTTGTGGGTTGGGATAAGGCAGTTGATTTAAAGCAAAAAGTAAAGTGGAAGCTTGTGTGCAAAAAGCGAAGTGAAGTGAAAGATAACACGGTTTATTCTCTATTTCCCATGAGTAGCGATGGTCGGCCACTAGCAGGAAGCAGGGCTTCAGTATGCGTGATGGTTTCTCAGCAGGCAGCCACTGGAGACAATGAATGCCTGCCTTCCTGCTCCTTGCCTCAGCTTTTATATCTGAGCTGATGTCATATGGTCTAGAATATCCTTTTGGTCAATTTGTGTCAGCTGGCCTGGCTGTGTCCCCTCCCAGGATCTTGCCATCAGCTGAGGAAGGAACATTACAGTGCTGATGCTGTGCTCAGCAGTAGCAAAAACACCCTTCTAGGTACCAATGCAAAGCAAAACTACTATGGGGGAATGAGCTCCAGCTCAGCCAGACCCAATACACCCACCAACTGCATCTAACACCCAAAGGTTACAGGCTTGCTTTCCTGGGGGAAAGGGCTGTTGTTTGCTTGTCAGAGACCCGCACTGAAATTGCGCGTATGACTCCCAAAATTGAATATGGAGTAAGATGCCTCCCAGACAAAAGGGGGCAGGACAGAAAGCTCTTGCTGGCAATGGAGTGCCCAGGGTGGCCCACCAATTGCACCTGAAACCCAAAGGTTACAGTCTTTCTTTTGTGGGGGAAAGGTCTGTCATTTGCTTTTAGGAGCCCTGCAATGATATTGGCTGTACGACTCCCAAAATTCAATATGGAAGAAGAAGATTCCTCCCAGACAAAAGATGCCTGCACAGAAAGCTCTTGCTGGCCATGTTGTACCCAGGGTGGCCCACAAACTGCACCTAACACCCAAAGGTTACAGGCTTTCTTTCCTGGGGGAAAGAGCTGTCATGAGCTTTTGGGGGCCCTGTGCTGAAATTGCCAGTTCAACTCCCAAATTTGAATACGGACAAAGATTCCTCCCAGACAGAAGGTGTCAAGACAGGAAAAGTCTTGCTGCCCATGGACATCCCAGGCCCACCAACTGCACCTGAAAGTCAAAGGTTACAGGCTTTCTTTCCTGAGGGAAAGGGCTGTGTCTCAGTTTAATGAGACTGAAGTGTTTTGCTAAGGAGGGTGAGTTATGAGGAAGACCAAGCTCCTCCCTTAAGCAATTGTAAATCTGAAATTAAGAGGCTCCGAGGAAGTATAGAGAAAGAAAAGATAACTGCCCTTAATTAAAGGATATACATGTATTGGCAGAACAACAAAAGAACACAAATCCAACTAAACAGTAATCCTGTACCAAAAGTTCCCTGCAAAAATCCAGTTCAGTACTTTCTGCCTTTTGGCGCAACTCTAACCACAGTCAGCGGGGGGGGCTGTTGGGCTCTGGCGGTTGCCGCGTGAGGGCCCCGGTGTCCGCAAGGAGCCGAAATGAAGATCTCCCCCAGCCCGGAGGAGGGGAAGAGGAAAAGGGGAAAAAAGGGCTCTTTCCCACAGACCCACACTGTCGGTGGCTGGCTACAGCCAGGACTCCCCAAAGGTTCCTTCGCAGAAAGGTCAAGCCTCTGATGGAAGCCCAGAGGTCTGGGCTGGGGGCAGAAAGGGGTGCAGGAGAATGGAGGTGAACCAGGGTCGGAAGCAGCCACATGACCCTGCTGAAAACAAAAAGAACCATGGAGTCCCTCCACACATACCACCCGTCCATGAGTCAGGACAAAAGTGAAGTGCCTGCCTTTTCTGAAGGAGAGAAAAAAAACTCCTCACCTCCCCCCCCAACCACAGTCTTCTGACGGCTATCAGCCTGGAATGTGGGTGTGCTGGCTACGTCTTTCTGTGTGTGTCAATAACGTAAGACAACCATCCTCTCCCTTTCTCATTCAAAAATCTTTCTTTTACAGTGATGCAGAGGAAAGAAAAAAATTCCCAGCTCGTTTTTTTTAGAACAAGCAAACCTATGACAAGTTGTCCTTCTGTGGGAAATATCTCTAAATAAAATTTCGACGATAGCCAAATAAAGTGAAACAAAGAACTGGTGCCGATATCATTCGTTCATCCACTCATCAGCTCAGACGTGCATCAGAATCGCATCTCTGAAATCATCCTGTAGTCAGTCCTTGCATGCATATGCATCACAGGCTTTTCAAGTGTTCTTCTTACCAGTTTTGGCAGTAACATCTCATAACAATCAATTACGTCGCATTCTGAAATGGGTCTGCCTTAAGGGCCCTTTTGCTTTGACGTTGTTATCTATAGGCCATCTTGCACAGAGAATATCAGGTTCAGGAAGGGAAAGTGCCAGGCCATTTCCGCCCATGTCTGCTCCATAGTTTGTGCTGTCTGTCCTTGATGTCGTAGGCCTTTGTCGTCTCTTGATGTCATCGTGGCTGTTCTCATCCAAAGAGCATATCACAGGGTTCAGGCCCCATCATCCTAGTCTGGAACGTCAGTACTGATTGGTACCACATTCCCCGCATGCTTGTTTTCATGCGTAGCGAGTGCACGTTCGCCTCGCATCTCAGAGATCATTGCTCATCTCATCTGAGTGGCATTGCTCCAGACTGTCTTGGCAACTGTGGCCTCTGTGTATTTCGGACATCATATTTATCCTTGCATTTTTCCATTATTACTTGGTGAGGCCAGAAGATTTGCAGAAGAAGTTCTCATGCATCCTTCCCTATGTCAGCAGTACTTTCTCGTGGTGACCCATTACATCCGAATTACTATCCAGGGCTGCGTCAGCGCCCTCAACCGACGATCACCATTCCACAAGCTACGTAACCCGACCGCGCATTGGGTGTAGGAGTCATCATCACGGAGAGTTGGCTTACGTCTCTGTGTCCCATTTGTTCATACTGGGCATGATGTGTGTCTCTGTGTGGGTTTGTCTCTGAGCTGCCCTGCTTGGCGGTATGGAGTCACAGCTCGGTAGAGTAGCAAACAGTGTCTATGGTACAGCCATTTTTCATGGATCTTCGGGTCTACAAAATGTATAGGCTCAGTTCAGGTTAAGTCCTAGGTCACAGAAGACATGCTTCAGAGTCCCTCCACTTTCATCTTACAGCCGCCCAAAGGAGATTCGGATTCCCAGGGCAAAAGACGGCATCGATTTTCCCAGAATGTACGGCAACCGGGGTGAGATCGGACAAAGCATTGTCATCGATGGAATCTTCTGAGAGTTGCGGGGAGTCCCTGTCGAATGAGTTACGGACTATACGTGTATAGCATCGAATATGTTTAGCTAGTGTTGCAGGTTGCTTTTTAGGCATAGTTATTGTGTTTTCCAAGGAGAATAGGAAAAGTCTGGCTGCTTTTTATGTTGTCATTTGTATTGCCTTGTACCGCTCCTTATTGTATATTTGTATATTTGTAGCTGTATTGCTCTGTATCTTAATGTCATAGTGTAGTCTTGCTGCGTGCCAGTTAGGAATTGTACCTTTGTGCCTTCATTTGTATTGCTTTTTATGTTGTGTCATTTGTATTGCCATGTAATGTCCTGTCTGGTATGCTTCTATATTTGCAGTCGTGTTACTTTGTATGTGAATGTTGTAGTGTTGTATTTCTGTGTGTCAGTTAGAAATTGTATAGCTTTGTACCTTAGTTTTTTTTGCTTTTTATATTCTGTCATTGGTATTGTCTTGTAATTGCATGAGGGGTGTGTTTGGCTGTGAGGGGTGCGCTTGGCCATGGGGGGTGTGCTTGGCCATGAGGAGTGTGCTTGTTTTGTCAGGCGTGGTGATTTGTTTGGTTTGGGGTTTTTTTTTGAGGCTCCACAGGAACCACGTTCCTGAAGAGGGCTGTGGATGTGTAGCAATGGACCTTTGTTTCCTGGTAGGTAGTGAAGCGGTTGAGGTGCGAGTGAGGATGAAGTAGGTTTGTGTGTGGTTGGCAATGGTTCTAACCTTCTGTTAGTGTTTTTCTCTTTCAGGTTCTTTTACACAATTTTATATTTAGAATAAAAAAACCTCAGCTGAGGGATTTCTTTTCCTCCAGCTGTTTTTTTTTTTTTTACCAGTCCCGGCTGGTCTGTGATGCAACGCTCATCATCAAGGTTTGTGCGCAGGACGTAGCAGGACCGGGGTTTTGTCAGGCAGGATGATTTTTTGATTTTTGAGGTTTCCCAGGAACTGTGTTCCCAAGGGATGCTGCGAGTGTGTCCTGATAGTTGCTGGTGGATAATGGAGAAGCTGAGGTGTAAGTGAGAGTGGATTTATGTGTAAGATCGAGGGGGTGTATGGGTGAATGAGTGTAACACTGTATGTGTGTGTTTTTTTCCTTCTGGTTTGCATCTGGTGTCAAATTGAAAAGTAATTCAATCATGTTTGTAGAAAGCAGTTTGAATTTTCTATTGTCTTGCTGTCTCCGTTTGAGTGGGACACAAGTGTTTTGTTGAGACTAAACCACAGGGGAGACCCAAAAACTCCTCCCCCT
>JAWWES010000076.1:318283-334687 GCA_035583135.1 Lophotriccus pileatus
CCAGAGAAGCTGTGGCTGCCCCATCCCTGGAAGTGTCCAAGGCCAGGTTGGACAGGGCTTGGAGCAACCTGGGATAGGGGAAGGTGTCCCTGCCCATGGCAGAGGGATAGAATGAGGTGAGCTTTGAGGTCCCTTCCAAGCCAATCAATCCATTTTGTGATTCTATGCAGATGGAGTCACACCTTCTAAGGTGCATGGGGAGAGGAGGAGAGGCAACTGGAACAAGCTGGGACATGGGAAATTCCTCTTAGATACGTGGAAAAAAATTCACCATGAGAACAGCCAAATAGTGTGAGAGAGGCCTGAGAGGCTTTGGGATCTCCACTGGACAAGGTCTGGAACAATTCTGTCCTAACCCAGTTCAGCAAAGCTGATCCTGCTTCAAGCAGAGGGGCAGCCCCTTCCTATCCCCATCAATTCCATGTTTCTATTAGGGAGCACCTCAGTGATGTTCCCAGGGGCTTTATCTCCATGACACAAGGCTGCATGGAGCCTCTTGGCTGCTCTGCATAAGCCATCCTTCCATTTCCTGGAGAAATCAGGGATTTCCTTACTCTCCCCCCCCCCCTTTGAAGCTCCCATGCCCACTGGGAGATCTCTGGTGAAGTCCCTGCTTTGCCAAGGGCCAGCCTGTGACCTCCTTGATGCTGTTGCTTTCTCACCCCTCCCACAGCACCCCCCAAAAAACATCTCAGTGCCACACGTGTGTAAGGAGTGGAGGGAAGGTTTTTGCTCAAGAACAAGCTGCCCACATGTCCCAGCAGGCTCCTGAAAAGTGGCTTTTCCCTACATGGCAGCTCCGTGTTCTATTTCTGCTGGATCCTGGTTGCCCTGTTGGATCTGAGCTCTCCATCTGAGCTCACCACGTTCTCGTGGTGCTTTGTGGCCCCACAGAAGGAAGAGAGGCTTTCATGGCAAGCAGAGGTTTGCAAATCCAGGTTTCCTCCTGGAGAAACCCTGCCAGGCTCTGCAAAGTCTCAGCTGTGCCGGGGCGAGGCTGAGTCACTTGTCAGAAAACGGCATTATCCCGGGAAATACAACGAATTCCCAGCACCTTTACCTCTGCCCCTCCCGTGACCACCAGCCCTGAGGAAGAATCAACCCTCGGTGCTAAAAAAAAACCAAACCCCACAGCCGGACTCCCCGCCACCAGTTTTCGGGGGGCAATTCTTCTCCTCCGCCAGACACTCGCAGCTCAGGAGCGCCCGACAAGTCGGAACAGCGAACCTGCCGCGCTGCGGGAGCAGCGTTGGGCCAGCGAGCCCTTTGATTGGGATCAGCCAGCTGGCAGGAATCCCAGGAACTCGCGCAAAAATGCTTTGAAGAGGCCAGATGCACAAGGCGTGTCCCTGTGTGGGGTGCGGAGCCGTGAGTCACGGCATCGCCATGCGATGCTCGGGGTGTTGCACACGCGGCCCCGGCACCGCAGCGAATCCCCCTCGCCCTCAAATCACCGCCTGCCCGGGGATTTCAGTTGGATTTTTTGAACCCTCCGATCCTTTTTCTATTTTTTTTTTCTTTTGCCTGTCGCACGCCGAACTGGGCGCAAGGTTTTGCTTCCCTTTCAGCCTTTGCCCGCTTTGCCCGTGAGCTCCAGACAGACAGGCAGACAGGGAATTTGCTCCGGGCGCTGCTGGATGGATACAGGCTTTGCTGCCGCGCTGGGCTCGCTGGGGATGACACTCCCCGTGCCCTGCTCAGGGACCATCCCCAGCCCCGACACCGAGCATAAAAGCTGCCACAAACTCCTTTTGTTTGAGCACCTTTTGCTCTTCCAGATCCAGGTCTGGAGTCTGTTGCAGAACACCTGGGAGATTCCCTCGGTTGGGTTAGACCGGCAAACTCGCCCCAAGAAACCATTGTTTCTTGAAAGCCTCCCTTAAGCTCCCTGTCCGCAGCTCCGCAGCCCAGCTCAGCATTTTGGGCGGGTTATGAAACAGGGCAGATGCCAGAGCCAAATGACGGGCTGTGATAAACACTCGGCTCTCCCGCGCGGGGACAGGGTGAGGGCTGTTCCTCGCCCGGGGGGAAAATGACATTACAGGTTTGCGAGAGCCGGGCACTTTGTTGTGCAGGAGCCATCTGACGCTGACAGCCTGTCATTGATTTGCGAAAACATCGCTTGGCATCGATAACAAGCTTTCAGGGAGAAACGCGTAGGGCAGAGGAAAACAACACCCAGGTGTTGCTTTGCTGGTCCCTACCTGGACTGGAAGAACATGGACTTATCCCCGCTCTGTGAAACGCTCAGGAGCAGCAGAAAAGGAGGGCATGCACTCCTCCCACTCTGTCTCACTGGGCATCAGCCACCAGGGCTTGGGCAGCGCTCAGCCCTCCTCCTGGCTGGACTTGCTTGGGCACGGTTTAAAAGCCCAGGCAGGTTGGGTGATGGCACAGAGTGAAACTTCTGCATCCCTTGGAAATGAGGGGAGAAGGGACCAAAGACAGATACTCTCCAGTTGCTCTAGTCCTGTGTCTCATTGGCAAAACCTGGCTTTCTGCTCTTGGGTTTCACGGGAGGAGCATTGTGGAGCACCAGAAGAGGACAGTGCACAACACTCAGCTTCCTGCCCTCTGCTTTCTGAGACTGCTGTTGTTCGTACAAAATATGGAATATGGCACCTGTGTGGACACAAACCACCAGGGAAACGTGAAAACTGATGGATGGGAATGATTAAAGCAACTGTGAGCTGAAAACACCAGATTTGCAGACAGCCAGGCCCTGGGTGCTGATGATTCCCACTGGAAAGAAACCACACAAGTCCTTCCTACTACCCTTCTATCTTTCTATCTTTCCTGCACCCTCCATCTGGCAGCACAGAGGGCTCTGCTCCTCCCAGCCCTTTTCCAGTCCGTATGCTGGCACAAACACCCAGGATCTGGTCCTGGGGGACCCAAGAATCCTCTGCCCTGGGCACCCTCCCCTCAGCCTCCCTGCTGATGGGGTTTTTGCCTCTTCTCCCATATCAGCCTCTTGTGGCTTGGCAGGGGCTTTGTCAGTGCTTGCTGTGACCTGAAACTGGTCACACCAGCACCAAGGTGTTCAGTTCTCTGCAAACGAGTTGCTGCAGTGTGGCTTGGCAGAGAGAGAATTCCCTGCTCACATTCGTAACCTGGCATGTCATTTCTTGCACAGCCATTTTATCTTCCACTCTGCTTGCTAAATGTCCTGGCTTTCTCTCTGCTACCCCAAGCTGCTTGCAAAGATTGCCCCAACTCTGCCTGGCGTGTTTGTCCACGGGCCTGTCCCTGCAGCAAGGACAGGGAGAGGTGTCACCCCCACAGGCAGCACCGTGACCCTCCTGAGGACCTCCCTGACCCCTGCGCTGGGTGTTCTGCAGGGATCCTGCATCCCTGGGTTCAGAGGGGTGGATTTGCAACCTGTGCAGGCAGAGGGAGATTCCTGCAGACTGGGAGCTGCACACACTGAGCCAGGAGCACCTCGGCAGGCTGGAGCTGGACCCCAGGCAGGGGTGGGCACTGTGGGCAGCGTTGCCCCTCCGACCCAAGGCCTGCTCACCCACGAGCAGGGGTGCCCCCAGGCTTTTGGCACCGAGACACCATTTTGATCCAGTTTAGACCAAGGGAAAGACTAGAACTGTGTGGGAGATCCTCCAGCCCTCCGGCTGCCCGAGAGCGCCGTTTCCTACCCAGACCCACAAAGCCTCACCCTCGAGCCCTGGGCAGTGACGGGCGACGGCCACGTCCATCCCTAACCCTCGCCTCTCCCAGCCTTGCCCACCCCCCGTTGGCACCCACCCCTTCCCCTTGCCCCGCTGTGCTCTGGCAGGGTCCGGGGGAGGCGGTTTTGGGGTGAGGGCCCCGGGGGGAGCCGCGAGGAGCCGCGGCGGGGAGCGCGTGGGTGTGTGCAGGCAGGGCTGTATATCCAGTCTGGCAGAGGGGTGTGCCTGCTCACACGCCGGGGAGCCGAGCTGGGAGCAGGAGCCCTGAGACACCCCGGGCCAGGGGACGTATGGCAAGGAGGGGCTCGGCAGATTAACCCCAGCACGAGCCGGTCCGCGGTCGCCCCGTGTCGTGCGCGCTCAGGCCCAGAGCAGCCCCCGTGCCCCGAGCCCCGCTCGCAGCCATGCTTCACTCTCCGCTGAAAACCGCCCTGGCCTACGAATGCTTCCAAGACCAGGCCAGTTCCACCCTGGCTCTGCCCTCGGACCACAAGCTGAAAACTAAAGGAACGGGCAAACAGCGGGTGCAGGAGCAGGTGATGATGACAGTGAAGCGGCAGAAGCAGAAGTCGTCCGTGTCGTCGAGCGTGGGCCACTCCAACCGAGGTAAAACCCTTGGACAGCCAGGGGGTCCCCTCTGGGGATGGGGCTGATGCTCTGGGGGTGCTGTTGTGGGGTTCTGTTTGTGGGGGACAGACTGGTTTGCGTCTCTCACGGTCGCCCCAAGCAGGCGATGCCGAGGTGTCTGGCACTGGATGGAAGAGTTAGGACACGGCTCGGAGCGGGATGCATCGACCCTCTCCCCAGTGGAGCCGATCCCCCGGGAGTGCTGCTCCGCTCCACGTCCCCGAGGCACTTGGACACTTCGGTGTGGTGCTATTAACCAATTTTCCCCCGGCTCTAAAGCTGGAGTAGCTGCCTAATTTCGCAAATCCTTCCTCGGCGAGTGCCTCCGTGTTTGGAATCCTCCACCATCCCCTCCCGTGGCTGGGCAGAGCTGCTCCTCCACCATGCTCTGGGGCTGGGATTGGCCACGCTCCGGGGCTCACTGCCTCCTGAGCATTGGGCAGGTGAAGAGCAGGCAGCTCTGCCCACTCACAGGGCA
The DNA here is from genome assembly GCA_035583135.1 of Lophotriccus pileatus. Lineage (NCBI taxonomy): Eukaryota > Metazoa > Chordata > Aves > Passeriformes > Tyrannidae > Lophotriccus > Lophotriccus pileatus. The sequence continues at coordinate 323,072 of JAWWES010000076.1, forward strand.
CAAACCTCGGCTTGGGATTCGACTCTGGAGCTCCCAACATGCCTGCCATTCGCAGGCTAAGAAGTGTGGGAGTCTCTGGGACACCCTGGTGTGAGTTGAAGGAGCTGAGTTGGGAGCTGGGAGGAGAAGTGTCCCTGGTGTTGGTTTGGTGGGGGTGTTTCAAAGCCTCCTACGTTGTGCAGAGGAGTAGAAAGGGGTGTTGGGGTCTGGGCAGCCGTTCCAGCTCCGTGCACTGAGCTTGTGCCTCAGAAAACAAGCAGTCAGCTGAGTCCTGGAGTCAGCTTTCCTGCTGGAACACCTTCCTCTTTGGCTCAAGGCTTGGCAAATGGTTTTCTTTGCCATCCTTGTGGCTTGGAGAAGGCTAGTTTGGAGGTAAAGCTGGAAGCTGCAAACTCGGAGGGTCGAGACAGCTCAGTGCAAAATCTCATGGACTTGGAGGTGCTTGGGCAGCAGGAGAGAGCTCTGGCCTGGCTGAGTCCTCCAGGGAGAGGAGAGCTCGAGGCTTTGGTGGGGGACAGGCATGCTGAGGCTAAGACTGAATGTTCAGCTGTGTTTGGAGTGAGCTGGAAAGCTGGGAGAGCTGTGCCAGGCTCTGGCACTTTTTGTTTGGGAACTGTGCCTTGCCTGGCAGCTTTTCCAAGCTGGATTGTGAGGCCAAACCCAGCACTGAGGTGTCACGGTCCAGACACACCTTTTGGGGTGGTTTGCCATGAGAAGCCGGATGGCACAAGGCTGCTGGGTGAAGTGTAGAGGTGGTGCTCCCCTGGGAGTCATCCTGGCTCCAGGCATTGGAATTGCTGGGATGGGGGGAATAGAGCAGGCTCACGGTGAAGGGCACATGTGGTGGAAGGAACGTGGGCACCACCAGGAAAAAACATCTCTGCTTTCTGTTTTTTTTGTGGACAGAGACTCCAAGGGGTGAGGGGGGGCTGGGGCAAGGAGAGCTTTCTTCTGCCACCAAGGTGGGAGATGCAAATCTCCTCCCGCCTCCAGAGCGTTTGTCGCTTAAGGTGTTACGGTGCCAGACCTGAGAAAATAAAATGCACACCAGGATGAGATGAGGGGCTCTGGGTGGGCATCAGGGCACTGCCAGCCTCCCTTTCCAGGGGAGGGGCATTTCAAAGGGCAGAGGAATATCTCCCACTGCTGCCCATAGGCAGGATGTGAGGGAGGCAGCATGGGATTATTCTGTTTGGAGGGGAGCCCAAATGAAACCCATGGGACAAGGGCAAAAAAGAAAAGCAGCCCATTCCCAAGCCACCCAAGCCAAACCCCTCCTCCAGCCCCTTTGGGAAGGTCTGGGGAACGGGAACTGCGCAGGGATGTGCAGCTCTGGTTTCTGTGTCCTGGGGAAGCTGAGTCTCATCCCACCCCCAGGAGCTGCTGCCACACGTGGGGGCGAGGCCGTCCCACTCCCTCCACGGGGGCCTTGGCCAGCACGAGGGTCACAGTGGCTGATTCACCCCAGCAGTGAATTTCTGGATGGAAGCCCAGAAGGGCGAGAAGCTGCCGTTTATTCTCAGGGTTTTCTCCCGGTTGGTGCCTGAGCTGGTCAAACGAAACTTTCAGGTGTTGGTTTTTACTGCTCTGGCCAAAGATTAGCTGGGCAGGCCCAAGGAGGAAAATTAATGCTTCCTACAAGCAGGCTACATGGGTCTGTCAGACATGGATCCTGCCTGTCCCAGGGCTCCTCCAACATCAGCTACCTGGGATTTCTCAGAGATGATCCTCAAAGGCAGTCCAAGCCCAGCTATTCCCAAAGGCCCTTGCTTAATGTCCACATGCTTTGCTTCCCCTGCTCCCAGACGGTTCCCTGCGTGTGTCTGGGCAGTTCTTGGTCCAGGTCCAGGTGTCTGTTGCTGCATTTTGATGTGTGTTTTTAGCCAGAGCTGAAGCACAGGCCAGAACTTCAGGAGCCTTGTGTGGGTAGGACGGGAAGCACGGACATGGAACCCCCTTGCAGGTAGCAGGGATGGGTGGTGGTGTATCCCAGAACTGCAGCTCCTTAGGAGGGTCAGCACACGCTCCTCAGTGTCCTGCTGATTGAGGGATACAGTAAAATGAGGTGGTTATTTGGAGTCCAGCAGGTCACGGTGTTGTGGCCACTCTCTGAAGACCTGGTGTCACCCAGCACGTGGCACAAGTCACAGCAGGGCAAGGTGATCCATCTGGGCTCAAACTGGTGTGCACTGGGGGAGGACAGTGAGCAAAACCAGCTGCCTACACCCACAGTGGGGCCTTGCCTCAGCACAGCAGCTCTGGGTGTTCCCAAGGATGGCTGCAGAGTCTGGGGTCTGGGGGGGCTGTTGGTTCTTTAGGGTCTGCCCTTCTTGGGTTTTGGATCAGTGGGGTGTGTTGTCCTTGGGTTTTGGGTCTGTGGGATCTGCCCTAAGGCATATCTGTCCTTCCCCCCATGGGAATACCTGACTGGATGGCTCCCACTGAATTTGTGAGTAATGCAAATTTCCAGGGAAAATGAACTTCAATGGCACAGCAGCAGAAAAGGCCAGGCCAAGCTGAGCCAACTGTGCTGGTCAGCAAAGCCCCCTGGCTAAAGAAAGGCTCTGCCAGTGACTTGTCACTGAGGAAAATCAACCCAGGACTGTCATATCCAACTGTCTGATGGCTGAGCTGGGATTGAGAGGATTCCTGGGCTGGCTGTGGCTGAGAGGGGAGAAATCCCACTGAGCTCTGATGGGATCCCACCTAGTTTTCATGGGGGTCATTACACTGATGTGAAGGGAGGAGGAAATTTTGGGGATAGCAAGTCTGGTTCTTAGACCTCTGTACCCTTCCCCCAGCATGATTCAGTGAAAGCCTCCCACTCTTCCACAAACCTCAGATTTGTGGGGTAGAAGAAAGCACCAAAACCCTTCAGCTCTTAGGCCAGAAGGCAGAAATGAAGTTTGGCCATTCCTGTAAGAACCTCAGTGTCTGGGATTTCCCTGCCACCTCTCTCCTAGAAGGCATCCAGGGCCTTGCTTTGTGCCTCCCACAGGCCCTCTTGTCTTGCTGTGTTTTTCCTATGTTTAATCATCCTTATTGTTTGAAAGCCGTGCATAGTTTATGATTTAACTCGTCTAGCCTGCACTACCAGTGCCTGGTTCTTGTCTTGCCTTTCCCTGCCACAGATTAATATTTATTAACAGGCATCCTTTTCCACAATGCTCCACGTTGGCTCTGCTGTGTCCAGTGGAAGCCTTTGCTGTCCTGCTGCTCTTTGAACCCAATTCTTCTCCTTGCCACCAGCTCTCAGCTTCAGGAGAGGAAAGCTGCCTTTGGAGAAAGTAAAGAACTCATCAAGAACACACATTGCATTAGGTGGAAGTCTCAGTTTGCTCTGCAATGGCCCAGAATAGGCATAGAGAGGAGGATGAGGGCAAGGGGAGAATGTAGTGGGGGCCCACAGGGGTGCAAATATTGCAATTCTTACTTGGTTTCATTAGATTTTACCCTCGTAGATTGTCCCCCTGAAGATTTTAAATTGACCCAGTTTTGAAGCCAGTGCCATGGGGGAATGATAACCCGGGCAGGGGGAGAGCCTGAGCAGCCTCAGGGGGGTTTCTGCCCACTGTGTGGTCACTGGCAGGCTGAGCTTCACCTGAGTGATTTGAACCATGTCTTCCCTGCCTCTGTTCCATCTGTTGAGTGGTCCTTTGTTATGGGGAGCAGCTCAGGGAGCTGGGGGGGCTCAGCCTGGAGAAAAGGAGGCTCAGAGGGGACCTTCTGGCTCACTTCAACTCCCTCATAGAAGGGTGGAGCCAGGTGAGTGTCGGGCTCTGCTCCAGGGAACAAGGGACAGGACAAGAGGAAACAGCCTCCAGCTGTGCCAGGGGAGGTTTGGGTTGGATATTTGGGAGGGATTTCTTCCTGGAAAGGATAGTCAGGCCCTGGCCCAGGCTGCCCAGGGCAGTGGTGGAGTCACTATCCCTGGAAGTGCTCAAAAGGCCTGTGGATGTGGCACCTGGGGCCAGGGGTGAGTGGTGACCTGGGCAGTGCTGGGTTCATGGTGGGACTCAGAGGGCTCTTCCAACCTGAATGATTCTGTGATTCTCTGTTACCTACTACAGACATCATGGGTTTAATTGGCTCTGGGTTTGTCCAAGGGCACGTGGGCACTTCAGAGACCCAACCAGCTCCTTGGATGACAACAAATGGGACACAGATGTATATGGACATAGCCAGAAAAAAGCACCAAGGGGTCATCTCCCCCACACCCTGCAAAAATGGGTGGAGTTTTTTTGAGATTGTCTGGTTTTATCCCAGATTCTGAGGACCTGTGACCAGCTTGTATGGTCTTAACCCTTGAGGTGGTTAAAAAGAGGAATGTCCTTCCTCTCCCTGAGGGCTGATCACACCTCCAAGCTGGTTCTTAGGATGAACCCAGCAAAGAAGTGTCTAAACTTTCAGAAACAAACAAAGGTGATGTTTTCTTTAGCCACCTCCATCAGAAAATCCCCAGGTCCTTCCCGCCCTTCAGACTGAGCTCTCCAAGCAATAAAATCACAGTTGTGTGGTGGCAGGAGAAGCATCTTCTCCAACCAGCAAGGTGACTTCAAAATGCCTTGAACATTTGAGGTTCCATATAATTATGTATTTATAAGCTCTTATATACAAGTTCTTCGGGGTGAAGGCAACTCTTCCACAACTGAAGGACATAAACTTGCAGGAACTGCCCAATCTCTTGAATTTGGCCGTGTAGCAGTGAATTCATCCAAGAAAATTAGAGATGTGCCTAAACTGGCTTATTTTTTGGTGTCTCCTTGCTCAGATCCAAAAATCCTTGAGTCTTGAGTGCAGTGCATGGCAAGAATGGATCCTGAGAGGACAAGCCTGGTCCCCAGGGAGGACTGGTCAGATGGACCTGCAAGTTATGCCCAAAAAACCCTTTCCTGCACCTGCTCCCTCGTTGTGTCAGGAAAATGTTCCCAGGTGCTCCCCCCTGCAGTTACATGACATTTACAGAGAGCAAGAGGTTGATTCAAGGAAGGAATTCCCAGGAAATTACCATGGGATGGCTTTATCTTCGTGCTCAGAATTATGGTTATCAGGTAACTCTGGCCCAAGGCTCTGGACTGTGGAAAAGGAGGTCCTGTGGTTCCCTGCACAGGTGAAAATCCTCCACTGGGTGATGGTCTCCAGGAGCTCCCATCCCTACAGACTCACTCCTCTCATGTTGACAACAGAAAGCAAACCTCGTTATTATCCAGGGGGATCATCTTCCTGAGAAAATGCAAGAATTTTTAGCCACAAACCAAATCACCATAACAGGTTTCTGGGAGCCTCAGGCAAGGCAATAAATCAGGTTTATTCCAAGCATCAGTGGCTGTAGAAGACCGGAGTGGCTTCGGGGCCTTTGCGGTCGGGCTTATCCAGTTTATCTCAGAGATGAGTCTTATCAAACAATCGCAAAGATTAGGATATTTCTGACATTACCCACCAGTTTAGGTGCATGAGCTGAGACAGGTACGTCCTGATTTTGTACGTTGTCAGACATTCAGAGCTTCCCCTGGAAGTTAATTTGAGTGCAGGGTTTGCGTTTCCTCATAACGGGACCTGTTGGAAACGAAACTTGAATGACCTTCAACTCTTTTGGACCATCTGAAGGGGGTTAAGGAAATTGCCCTGTGGAAAGAGAAGGACTTGCTTCATTTTTCCTCGTAGTGATGAATGTGGCACTGAGTGAAATATTTTTGGGAGGGATCCAAGGTTTGCACTGCCAAAGGCTACTGGGGAGAGGCAGCTTTTGGAAGGGCTGGGATAGGTAAACCCAAACACCCTGGTTAAAGCACTGAGGAACAGTAGAAATGGCTGAGGAGTTCCTCCCGATCCAAGATGTTTAAAAAGCATATCTGAGATCCAGACTCACTTACCTCCCCATCATCCCAAAAATAATGATGGAGCTCAATACATTTTCAGGCAAAGAAAGTGCAAACACACCAAGTGATCTTTTAGGGGTGACATTGAAATTTAAGGCAGTGAAATCAAGCTTTTTAGTGTTTGACTGTTTTAGATCCCCATGTGTTAAATAGACATGATCATCCTTTATCTATTTGTCTTGTTATTGGCTATTAATTGATTTTAGCAAGCCTTGCTCAGGCTGCTTGTGCTGATGTGGTTGTTGGGATTCAGGCACAGCTCTGCTGTGAGGAAAGGCTGAGGGAACTGGGATTGTTCAGCCTGGAGAAGAGAAGCTCTGGGATGACCCAATTCAGGCCTTCCAGGGAGCTGGCAAGAAACATGGAGAGAGACTGTTTACAGGGGCCTGGAGTGACAGGACAAGGGGGAATGGTTTCCCACTGCCAGAGGGCAGGGTTAGATGGGATATTGGGAAGGAATTGTTCCCTGTGAGGGTGGGGAGGCCCTGGCACAGGTTGCCCAGAGAAGCTGTGGCTGCCCCATCCCTGGAAGTGTCCAAGGCCAGGTTGGACGGGGCTTGGAGCAACCTGGGTTCGTGGAAGGTGTCCCTGCCCATGGGAGGGGATGGAATGAGATGAGCTTTAAGGTCCCTTCCAACCTAAACCATTCCATGATTCCACGATTCTACGACCCAAGACACTGGCCTGGTCCTCTGGCACTTTCTGTAGATTTTATAGCACTGGGTCTTCTGTGCTGAAAACCTCAGGGTGTCACCTGTGGTCTGGGAGCCGGAGTTTCCAAGGGCTCTTCTGGAATGAGCATCTTCTATCAGTTGCCTGCAATGGCAAGGGCTCAACTTACAGCTTGTATGTTCTATGTTCCTGTTGAGATTTATAACTGTTACTATTCCGTAACTAAACTCGCCAGAAAAAAAAGAGCTCTGTGCCCTGAAATGTGTCCCATGGGAATACTTTCTGCTGCTGAACACATTTTTTTTTTCCCCTTCACAGGTTCCATGTATGATGGTTTAGCTGATGGTTATGGCTACGGGACATCCCGGGGCAGCTACTACACCAAAACCCAAACAGGGAACAGCAACTGGGGATATCCGGTAAGGTGCTCTTTGATCTGGGGACTGTGGCTTGCTCTGAGGTGCCTGCACAGAAAGAATGCTCTCCCAGTCCTGTAGGAAGGTCACAATGCTTCAGAGACTTGCCCAAGAGAGATTATCCATCACTATGTTCTCTTAGAAAGTGATTCAGTGCAGTGGGGGAGGATGATTGAGGACCCTCCATCTGTGTCTTATGTGCTTGGGGACTTCATGTGGACAAGATTTAGTTTGGTTTTGTGGCTTAATATCCCCATGAAAGGGGTTTGAAGCTGTCTGAAGGATCAGTGTTGGGTTCAGGCTCCTAAAGCTCGGTTCAAGTTTGGGGCACATCCACTGCTCCCCTGGAGCAGTTCCCACTTTTGTTTCTGTGCACCAAAACGTCCCTTTGAGCAACATTAATGTGGCTGAGGAGTCATGACCAGGGGACCTGCATTACAGCTGTGCTGCTATTCCCAACCTCATGCTAGTGCAGACCCTTGCCAGATATCTTCTGTGCTTGGAAAAGAAACATTGTCCAGTTCTTCCGCAGTGATTTCCAAAAAAATTGTTACAGATTACCAGAAAAAGCACAGGTGAGATAGTCCTTGTCTTTGTGCAGGACATCCCACAGAGTCCTGCTCCTGTCCTTGGGGACAGACTCTCCCTCCAAACCACCCCACAGTCCACTGGCACAACTTGTGCTCGTGTTCCACCTCAGACCTGCGTTCTGCTCTTTCCTGGCTTTTCATCAGCCCTGAAGTAGAAAGGAACAGTTCAGCTCTGGGATTTGAATACGAGAAAAGGAAAGGGCTCCTTTCAACAACTCTGGGAACTGCAAAGCAGCTCCGAGTCAACCATCAAAGGCTCGAGGCAGGAAAGGTGCTTTTGTTGGCTTCAAGCACACAGACAGAGGGTTGCAGCTTTTCCTGGTAGTTGCTGGATCCTCTGCCTGTTCACAGCATCAGCATTCCTCAGCTTCAGAAGGATTCCTGTGTCGTTCCTAATGGCCTTGGTGTAGCACACTTGCTTCAAGGCAGCGATGCCCCTTGCTGGGTTTGCATCGCTGGGTTTTGCTGCAGGTTCAGCAGGAAAGCTGGGAGGGAGCACTGGAGTGTCTTTGAGATCTGTATTTACAGCCTGTTGTCTTGTTTCAATGCCTTTTGCTGTGCTGGTTAAATCCCAGGCAGTGGGGTTTCTGCCACCAAAAGGGTGACTGGAGTGACTGTGACTGGAAAAGCAAGTCCAGAGGAGGTCACTGAGCTGAGTAAGGGGATGGAGCAGCCCTGCTGTGAGGAAAGGCTGAGAGAATTGGGGTTGTTCAGCCTGGAGAAGAGAAGGCTTTGGGGCAACCTAATTGTGGCCTTCCAGGACCTTAAGGGAGCCCACAGGAAACATGGAGAGAAACTATTTACAAGTGACTGGAGTGACAAGGGGGAACGGCTTCAAACTGCCAGAGGGCAGGGTTAGATGGGATACTGGGGAGGAATTCTTCCCTGTGAGGGTGGGGAGGCTCTGGTTGTCCAGAGAAGCTGTGGCTGCCCCATCCCTGGAAGTGTCCAAGGCTGGGTTGGATGGGGCTTGGAGCAACCTGGGCTGGTGGAAGGTGTCCCTGCCTGTGGCAGGGCGTGGAACAAGATTTGCTTTGTGGTCCCGTCCAACCCAAACCAGTCTGGGATTCTGTGATGGCTCAGAGCAAAGGTCCATCCATTTAACTGTCCCCTCTCCACCCCTAAGGCAGTGATGGGGCCCTGCAGAAGGGTCTGGGCATGGCAAACAGGCAGGGGTTTTGTGGCCACCAGAAATGTGCAGCTGAGGCAGCTCCCGAGGCAGAGGTGGAGCCTCCGAGCCTCACAAGTGAACTGATGGTGATGGTTTATTTCTATTAGGTATTGCTGCTGTCTGTTGTGAGTCCTGAATGCAGTTTGTCATGCTTTGTGTAAGCAAAACTGCTCTGTTTCAGCCACTTCAATAGTTTTCTGAATGGATTTTTTTTCGTTGAAGAGAGAGGAAGCTCAGCCCCAGCTCTGCAACAGCCCTTTGAGCTCATGCCCGTGCTGGGAACACGGCCCTGCAGTCAGTGCTGCTGCTGGGAGGATTCTTGTTTAACCTTGTTAACTCCTGATTTTCTTCCCAAATATTGTGACACCTGGACAAATTCTAGGTGGTAGGTAGAAATGCCACTGGCTGCTGGAGGTTTCAGCCAGCAAGGCTGGTGTTCTGGTGAACAGCTTGGAAGGGGATGATGAAGATCAGGGCCTCCATTAGACACCAGAGTCCCGTGGACACAGCATTTCAGTCACTTGTGGCTCCCCATGCAGCTCTGGCTGTTTTCTGAAGGTCTTTTCTGGAGTTACTGATGAGGGAAGGTCTCCCTCCAAATTTAAGTGTTTGACAAGCCTTTAGTTTTAGAAAGTTTTGGTAAAGGTCTTCAGGACCTGGGCTGCTGTTCAGGACTGGGACTTGTGAAGGATTCCCAGTAAAATTTGTCTTACCTAACTGTGTCTATCTGAAAATCAGCCATTCAGTCCTGACAAGTCGTCTGGCCTCCTCCCCTGGCCAACAACGAGAGAGGTACCAGGAGGTGATTCATCTCCTGTATCTTGGAGATCTGTCAGGTCAGGATGAATCAGCTCCTCTGGATTCTTATCTCCTGCCACTGGGAGCTGGATGGGAGCAGTCCCATAACAGGCTGCAGTTCGGGGCGATGAGTCCCAAGTGCCATTGGCACATTGGAACATATAACCTCAAGCCTAAATCTGCTTAACAAGCTTAAGAGACATCACAGTCCCCAACCACACCGAGGAACCTCCTCCATTTTGCTCCTTTCCAGAAGGTTTACACACATCCACCACCAGCCTCCAGCTTGGGTCAACTTCAGCTTTGGTCTGGAGACCTGTCTGAAGTTCTGTGCAGGCTCCAGGCTTCCTAAAAAAAATGTGTCCTGTTCATAATCCCCAGTTTTAAGGCATGAAAACAAAGATAGAGTGAATCTATTTCTGAAGAACGAAATTGCTGGCCTTCTTTCCAGCTGGACCTGGAGCTGTGAATGTGCCTCAGGAGCAGCAGAGTCCTTCGAGGTGCAGAGGCAAATTCAGACACTTCAGGGAAATGACCCAGTTTTGCACCGAGGAAAATTGCTTACTCTCAACATCCCTGAAGTTAAAAAGGTGTAGCAGGCAATCCATGTCCATGTTGTTGCTGAGACACTGCCCTTAAATTGCCTTAATCCAAGACATTGCCTTAGATGGTGACGTTAAACGACAGGAGCTTTCCTGTCTCACCCACAGCTCTCAAAAGCTGTTATCCCTGGCTTCCTCCTTCTGTCTTGATTTGTGTCTTCCTGGAAATGTGTCTTCCTTTTCGCTTCTGTGTTTTCTCCCCACCCTTATGACACTGATGTTCAAACATTAGAGCAAAAGCAGTGGCAGATCTGCAGCAGGAGCTCTCTCTGGATCAGTCAGTTTGGCACAGGCTGCTCAGGGCAGTGCTGGAGTCAAAAAATGTGTGGATATGGGACTTGGGGATATGGTTTAGTGGTGACTGTGGCAGAGGTGGGGGAATGGATTGACTCGATGATCTTAGAGGGCTTTTCCAATTCTATGGAAAACCCATAGACTTAAAAATTCCTGCTGACTAAAACCTTTGATTTACCCTTTATTAAAGATTATCTTCTGTTTATTCCTCTTGTGGAGTGCCCTCCTTGCAGCACTGTTGTACCTGGCACTGCAGTGGTAGCAGTAAGCACCCCTGGAATCAGTGGGGCCACTCCAGAAACAGGCACTTGGAGGTCAGGGCTTTGCATTTGGCTGCAGCATCTCCTCGGCTCGTGTGCCAGGGGATGGCTCAGCCTCCAGGGATGTTCAGCCTTCCAGAAGGTTCATTTGCACAGGGACCATCCTGGGGTGCACTAGTGGGTTGGGTGATGTTTCAGTCCAGGTGCTGTTGAGCCCATAAGACCCCCAGAGACAGTTCCAGCAGGAACTGTGTGTGCTGTGTCCTGATGTAAGGCCTGGGTGATGCCACAGGTCCCACAGGGGGTTCAGTGGTGACCAAGATTTACACAGACAAACCTGAGGGAGGTTTAAGGAAGCTGAACTGGGGCACCCAGAGTGGTGCAATCAAGGCAGGGGGAGTCCCAGCATGAGCTGCCCCCTCGACTCTGACCCCTCAATAGCACCCCTTAAACAGGACTGTTCAGCCAAGGTCTGGTGGTCCCTGGGCTGCAGCGTGTGGTGCACTGGCCTGATGTGGGTTTAAGTCCCCCCCAAAACAAGGGGCCAATGAGCCCTTGGTGTGCTGGGTTGGGAATCCTGGATGTTGGGATGCCCTGCCTTCAACAGGGAGGGCAGAGCCTCATCCCCACAGAGCTGAGCTCAGCCTGGGGCTCTCACAGAGTCACAGAACTCTTAAGGCTGGAAAAGACCTGCAAGATCTCATGGAGTTCAACCTGTGCCGATCCCACCTCGTCCCCCAGCCCAGAGCGTTGAGTGCCAAGTCCAGTCTTTCCTTGGACACCTCCGGGGTTTGGGACTCCACCACCTCCCTGGGCAGCCCCTTCCAATACCTGAACACCCTTTCCAGGGAGAAATCCCTCCTGATGTCCAACCTGCCCCTCCCCTGGCACAGCCTGAGGCCGTTCCCTCTCCTCCTGTCCCTGTTCCCTGGAG